>CAJVQA010010051.1:0-11658 GCA_910591915.1 Cetraspora pellucida | reverse complement strand
AAATTTATAATAAATTTTATATACAGTATACATATTTAGTAATTTTTAAAAAAGGGGTTGCTTATTTTATTTTTCTAATATTTTGATCTCAAAATGCAGGGTATTGCTTATTTTCGGGGGTTGCTTATATTCAGGACTTTACGGTATATTGAATCTTTTTTACAAGAAACAATTAAGAATAATTACAGCCTACAGCCTAATAGAAAACTAACAGCAAAAGATGGAATAGACTAAGATAAAGTAATCTCATTATTAATATGATGTTTCTTCTATGACCTATTACTAGAAAGAGTTCAAGAAGATGAAAGTTAGAGTATATAGTTAAGCAACAAGTTCAAAAAGATATGCAATACAATAATATTACAAGATATTATCAAGTAGTAATTGTATATATAGATAATACAACATAAATTGCAAGCAGTAAAAAGCAATTGTTAAGACCTTAGAAATAGCTAAAGAGTTCTTTAAAATGAATAATATAAAGATAAATAAGTCAAAGTCAAAACTAATAATAATGAATACAAAAATTAGAAAAAAAAAAAAGCAGTAATATATGAAAAAAGTAAGATAATAGAAAAACTATGATATAAAATAGTTTGCTTATTAGAAATATAGTTAAACAACAGAATATAAGAAGTACAAGTAAAGAAGAAGGCAAAAAGAATAATAAACCAAACTATAAAAAATCTAAAGTACAAAAAAATAATAATAACCCAGATTGCATATATAAACAATATAATAATAATATCCAAATTAAGCTATATGCTATAGCTAACAAAGATGTTAGACAGAAGTCTAAATGAAATACACTAACCAATAATAAGCCTGACAAAACAAAAGAGCAGTTTGCAAAATACAGTAAAAAACTATATAATAGAATACAAAGATCTTAGCAGCTATAGAACATTATAACAAGAGTTAACTATAAAGCAAGTAGATAACTTATTAGCAAGACTGAATAGACAAAACAGTCTTGAACAACTAATAAAACTAAAAATAACACAAGGCTGTCAAAAAGCAGACTTGGCAGAAGACATATAAAAGATAAAAAAGAGGCCAGAAATTAAAATATATTTGAAAAATAACTTAGCATATCTCACAATACTCAAAGCAAAAAAACTAAAAATAAATATATAAAAAAAAGGTAAGCTATAAACAATGTTTGAATATAATACTAAAATACAAAAAATTGTAGATATACAATTGTAAGAAAAAGGTGCAGTTAGAGTAAATGAAGCAGGTTTAATATATCTAAACTAATTGCTTAACATAAAAAGAGAAAAGCTAATCACATAGTAGCAACTAAAAAACTATTAAGACCAATCGAGTAAAATAAAAAAAGCAAAATGATTCAAAGCAATTAAATTAAAGATGCTTAGTAGTCCAAAGAGTAGAATAGTAAAAAAATACTTTAAAATAAATAAACAAAATACTTAGACAATGCAAGTTAAATAGAAACATATATCAGAAAATAGAACAAGAAAAGAATAAGTAGTATATAATACATGAAATCACAGATAGCTTGAAAAGGTGGTTAAAAAGAAAAAGAAAAAAGTATTAATTGAGCATTAGCAAATACAGTGCAAAAAGAATAAATTAGCAACTAAGATCAATAGATACAAAAAGTGTATAAGAAATAAAAAACAAATAGAAAACAGTTGCTAACAATAAATAAAACTAAACAAAAAGTTTAATGTGCTTCCAGATATATTAATAAGAAAGAACAGCAACCAAATTAAAATAGCAATAAATCAAATAACAGACAAGATAAAGATAGACAAATTAGAAGTGAGAAAATGCAAGTTGGAAGATCTTATAATAATAGAAGAACTAGAAATAAAGATTATTAAATAATAGAAACTGAAAGAAAATACCAGTCAAGAAATAATAGAAGTTCTAAAAAGAAACATTATAAGAAACAAGAACAAATATATAATATATACAGATAGTACAACTAATGTAAAAGATAGTAAAGAGCTAGTATCTAAAAATAATATAAATATAAGATGAGTTTAAACAAACAAAACATAAGAATAGCCAAAAGAAGAGACAGCACTGGGACTAGAAAGATGACAAACATTGATAATAGCAGAGTTGGTAGCAATTTGAGTAGCAATTTTAATAATTCAAAAAAGAAGCAATTAGAGATATATACAGATAGTAATGCTGCAATAAGAAACATTAATAGAAGCTTGAAACAAGCAGACAGAAACAAGATTATTAAGAAAAAAAATGCAATATAGATAATGAAATTAAAGATCTTATTAAGATGAAAAACATTCAAATAGATTTAGTTAAAATAAAAAGTTATAGCAAAGATAAATAAAATAATAAAGCTGATAGTTTAGTAAAAAAAAAACAATAAGTAGAAAAATAGTATAGACTAAAAAAGTTAGTTGTAAAGAGATAAAGTACTGTCTAGAATGAAAAAAACAGATGAACTGATATATTAAGACTAGAAGCAAAGTAAAAGGAAACAAGAACAGTTAAAGAGTTAGAGCTAGAAGCAAAAACCACAATTTATGATTGGATTTATTTTTAAAAAAGGCTAAAGATAACTAAAAGAATACATTGCACAATGAGAAGAAACAGTTTCAGAAAAAATGTATTTATTAAATGTATAATAAATAAACTTTCAACCTTAGAAAAACTCAACAAAAGAAGGTCAGATATATATATAACAGTAAAATGCCAAGTATGCCAAAATAAAGTAAAAGAAATGCAAATATACTTAGCAGCATACAAAAGACAAAGAAGTTTCTAAAAGAGAATCCAAAAGGTGACTATTGCAACAAAATGAAAGAAATTGAAAAAAAAAATTTCAGATTCTTCTATATGTATTATATATAGCACTTTTTAGAAAAATGAAAATAGAAGAAGTAAAAATAAGAGAAACATTAATTAAAGACCTAATTCTAAAAAAAACACAAGACAAATTAACACAACTCTTAAACATGAAATCAAAACAGCAGTTTGTAAACATGGTAGCAATAACAGTCTAGAACATATTTTATAAGCAAATATAGAGAATATAATGCAAAAAAATTAGTAAATAGGAAAAGAAAATTGAAATAACAAATAAAGTTAAAAGAGAAAAAAGAGAAAAGCAGAAGGAATCAAGAAAAAAAGAAAAGGCAAATTAACAAAAAATAAAAGAAAAGAAAGAAAAGTAAAAGAAAAGGAAACCAAGTTAAGAAAGAAGTAATAAAGACAATATTGAAGCTTGTCATAGAAAGGAGAAAACCTTTTTATTATGAACTTTAAGTAGTTAGACAAGCAGCTTACTTCTGTTTAAAGTAATGTAGCAGGTTGCACTTAAGTATCATTAAAATAGCTAGATAATGCTAGACTTAGATATTAGAGATATTTATATAATTGCAAATATAATTTCAAAATTTTAATAAAGTATTAACATGACTGCTTATATAATAATAAAAAATACTATGTGCAATTATTATTATACTACTATTAGATAATTACAATTATAAGCTTGTAGTATATTTTTTTTTGTTAAAAATTATATTTTATAACAGTTATTTTATTAATATATATTAAGATTAGTATTACAACTATTTTTATAATAATGAAAGTACAACTAGTTATATATATAATTTTTAGTTTTCTATTTAAATAGTTTACTCTAGATGGGTTGTCATCTTCCAAGTAGCAGATCTAAGGTTCAAATTCCACCTACGATAAAATTTGGAAATTAATCTGTGTTATAACAAACTGTCTCTTGATAATCAGTTGGATTTGTGTATCTGTAACCTTAAGTTACACCATCTTGAATGAGAGCTTGAGGCATCTATGCCAAGTGTAATATTATATATACATAGAGGAATATTAATAACCGATGTCATATAAGACTTCGGTACAAACCCACGATAAGACCACTGGGCACAGTAAACTAAGGAACTGAAAAGTCAGAAGCCTACTTAAAAATTCCTGATTAAAAAGATAGCATGAACTTTTAACAGTATGGTCAGACCAATAGAAGCTTATAAAACACTTCTAAAGAAATAGGCAGATAAACCAGATGTCAAAATGTATAGAGAAGCACATGACCAACCAGGCTACCAGAATTGCTAAATGAAAAGGATATATAAGTATACTATACCAGACTATCTGAATTGGAAGTTGGAGAAGTTCTGTCAGTCCTAAGTAGCAGTTAGTAAGAAATGATAGAGAAGACATTATGATAATAGATATTAGGGTTCTAGTAAACTTTACAAGAGTAAAAATAGTATAATGTAGCAGTTAAACAGGTAACCTCTGTGACTGCAAGTGTTAGGTAACTTAGTGTGTTGTATAAAACTAGATCAGCTGTGTATAGAATATGGAAGATTCTAGTAAGTTTCCTGTCAATGATAAACTAGTCCTAAGAGTACTTGAAGGCATCAGGTATTTTGGATAGGTGTAGTCTTAAAGATGTCCTCATGAAACATGGTGAACTACATATGCAGAGAGTTTAAATAGGCAAGACTCATAGTTGGCTTGCAAATATAGCACCTAGTGTAGAACCTGTATAGTAATATATAGGTGGACTACTTAAATTAGGCACCAAATGTGCATGTATAGCTAGTTGTAATCTTTAATATAAGGGAGCCCCTGGAGGCACCCATGTCCAAATATATGAATAAAAACATCAACTTCTATAGACAGAGACTTTAACTTAAAAAAAAAAAAAAATAGTTTACTCTAGAGTTCTATATTAAATACTATATTTATAATCTACTAGAAAATTATTTATTTGGGGTGTGGCGACCTAGTGAAGTGGTCAGGTTGTCAACCCCCAAATGGCAGGTCTAGAGTTCAAATCCCATAGACGACGAATTTTGAAAAATAAGATCTGTATTACAGTAACTGTCTCTGTTGATCGGTTGGATTTGTGTATCTGTAACCTTTGTTGCACTATCTCGAATAGGAGCTCAGGGCATCTATGCAAAGTGTAATGTTACACCCACATAGAGGAATATTAATAACCGGTATTGCATAAGACTCCAGTGCAAACCCATGATAAGACCATCAGGCATAGAAAGCAAAAGAACTGAAGAGTCGGAAACCCACTTGGAAATCCCGAGTAAAGAGGTAGCATGGACTTTCAACAGTACTACCGAACCATCGGAAGCCTCCAAAAGAAGGATTACTAGGACCTCGGATAGATCGGACGACAACATGTATAGAGGAGCACATACCAATCAGGCTACCAGGTTCACCGAATAGGCCATCTGGATTGGTAGTTTGAGAAGTCTTGTGGGTCTTGTAGGTTTGAGAGTAGGGGTGTGGAAGTTGGGAAAGGAAGGTATCGGGGTCCCTGTGAACTTTACAAGAGTATAGCAGTTTAATGGTTAGCCCTGACTGCAAGTGATGGTCTAGGCCAGAGCAGTACTGGGTCAGCTATAAGTATAGGATATGGAAGGCTCCGGTGGGCTTAGTATAAAGTTAAATATGACTTAGTGACCATGCTATATTTGCAGCAATGGCTGCAGTTGATAGGGTAGGGGTGGATACAGGAACTAGAGTGTTTAAATAGAGAACCCACAGGTGGGTTCTAGGTATGGCAACTAGTGTAGAACCTTCGGGCGGACTACTTAAAATAGACAATGACTAAAGTTGTACGAGTGGCTAGTTGTACACTCTTTCCATAATTGCCTCTGTAGCTGTTGTACACAATAGTTATATGCCGACTGATTATCAATAAACTCCTGGGTCGCAATTACTCGCCTTAACATTAAAAAAAAAAAAAAAAAAAATTATTTATTTATATTTTCTAATTATCTACTTTATTAATCATTTAATTATTACAAAACTTCTTATATATATATACTTAACTAGTATATTATCTAAATATATAATACTTTTTTTTTAAACTAGTACTTAGGTTATTATATATTTTAAAGTACAACATCTGCTAGTAAGACTTGGAAGGTCTTTTTTATTAATTGCTTATTTATTTTACAAACTATTAACAAGAGCTTAACTTTGTAAAGTTTACTTATATCTTAGTATTTACTTTATAGCATATTTTAATATACCTTTGTTTTGTCTTTAGACTTGAATTCAAATAGGTTTAATAGGTTTGGTTTGGGTTTTTTTATAATTATTTTTAGAAAATACCTTTTAGTTTGAATACTAAATAAAGAAAAAAGCTGCTTAAAAAAAAACTTTAACCTCTTTTTAAACAATTGTAAATATAACTGTTTTTCAGTATTTTATATCTATATGCATATAATTAAAAAATATTCTAAATATAATTAATTGTTTACAAGCAGATTAAATTATTTTAAAGTAATTTGAAAATACTAAAAATAGTAAATATAATTAAAGTTATATATTAATATTTAAAAAATTATAAAAGAATTTAAAATAATTAGAAGTTAAAAATTTTGAGTATAAAAATGTAGTGACCTAGTGAAGTGGTCAGGTTGTTAACTTTCCAAATAGTAGATTGGGTGTTTAAATTCTATTGACAGTAAAAATTTGGATAATTATATATATAATATTTGTATTATAGCAATTGTTACTAATGATTGGGTTAGAATACAATTATTTAGATAGCTGATGGACAACTCATCTCTGTAGATCTCTTGACCAAAATTTACAAAAAGCAAAAACATAAAATAACACTAAAACACATAAGCAAGCAATACATAAAGCACTAAAGAAAAAAACAAAAAACATAGAAATACAGCTAACTAACTTAGAAACAAAAATAAACTAGAGTAGCAACAAGTAACAGTAAGAAAACCAATCTTCAGCAAACTTTAATAAGCAAAATTAGCATATAGAAGTAGAACAAAACAGATTAGATAAACTTACACAAAGCTATTAAAGAAAGGTTTAGCATAAAGAAATACAAGCTTTCTATCAATACAAATATAGATATAGCTTTTTTCAATAAGGTTCTTAATTAGTTTTAACTTGGCTTAAAAAATTTACAAAATTTTTGTTATTATTTTTGGAAAAGTGGAAAACCATCCTAGACCCTAAAAACAAATAGTTAGAACACATGATTAGCTGACAACAAAACAACAACAAACATAGCATATTACACAAATAACAATACTATTATAATTAGAAAATAATAAATAAAAAGTTTTATGTGTACTGCTAAGCAAATGAAAAAACAACAAACCAAAATAGAAACAGAAGTACAGTACAGACTAGGCCTTTCAGGTGATACAGAATTAATACAACATATAAGAGATTTTGGCGATAGAAATAGAAGATATATAGACAGCAGAATATTAGATGAAATTTTAACAAAGAGAATAGATAACCCTAGCAATTTAGAGTATATAGCGAAAGATCTTGCAATTTATGACCCAAAAAATATTACAATAAGTAATGTACTTCTTTACAGGCAAGTACTTGAAGCACTCAAAAGAGTAGAAACCTTTTCATTAATAAGAAGCATGATAGAAAAATAAACAAGTAAGCTTTTAGCAATAAATCAAAACCCAAAATTATTTAACTACTTGTTGAGCATGAAGAGTGAAAAAATACCAAAAGAAGAAGTAGAAATAGAAGGAATAGAAAGAGGTGAAAATACAGAGAACATGAATATAGCTTATGTTGAAAAGAAAAGACAACAATATGAAATAAGTAGTGATGAAGAACTTAGCACAAACCTAAGTGTAGATATCAACCAAATGCAAGATCTTAGCATATCAACATTATTATATAGAGAACCAATTGTATCAGATTCTTTATAGCAAACAGAAGAAGGAAAAACAGTAAATAAAAAGAAAAAGAATATAAGGTTAATAACTGAGAAAAATCACGAAATGTTAATACTTGTAGACACAATAGAACAGAGCCAGTAGTCTCCAACAAATCATATATGTGATAAGAGCAAATTATTCAAAGCAAATATGCCAACATATGCAATACCAGGTGCAAATAAAGAAGAAAGATTAAAATACACACAATGGATCCTATGTGGTAATCATTATATTAAAACAATTAAAGAGGTTTTCAAAAACAAAAACAGTTGAATTGAGGTAAATTTCGACTGTGAATTCAGTAAAGATGCAGCAATGAATAAAATCAAAGAGAAAGAAGAAGATTAGCTTAAGCTGATTTCAGAAGAATCAAAAAATTAAGAAAAGAAATCAAGCTACCATACAGTAAACAACAGTAGAAAAGACAAGAATAAACCCAAAAAATACAAGAAATTTAATGAAAAGGAAGATGATAAAAATGCATACCTAGCAAAAGATGAATTAGAGCCATACATATACCTAACAATATGGGACTTACCAGCAAACATCAATACAGAAAAAGTAGAATACATATGTAGAAACTTCAAAAAAACTCAAATTAAATACATTAAAAGATCCAAATATAAAGCTTTAGCTGTAGTCAGAGTAGAAAATATAAAAGAAGAAAATATACTATAATCCTTACCAATCGGCATACACAGACTAGCAAGAGTAAGCTTAGGTGAAGAAGACTTTAACAAATGCAACTCACAAAACTGATTCACATTAAAAATTTTAGAACTTCCAAGTAATGCATCAGAAGTATTACTATTACAATGCTTGAAGAAAAGAGGAGCAAAATCAGTATATATTTCATTTAACAGAAATGGAAATCAGAGAAAATCAGCAACAATAACATTTGCGACAGAGGAAGAAATAAATGTGATACAAACAAAGCCAATAAGATTTAACAATCACCTATTATTTTGGTCGAACTATGTTAAAAAAAAAAAAAAGAGTAAAAAGAAAAGTGATAATACAAGGTACAGAAGAATAGATAATAATAGGAAAAGCACTGATGAAAAAATATATGAATATAACTGAAGAAAAGAAAGCAAACAAAGAAATAACAAGAACAGAAATGAGGATAGAAACAGAGAGCATTATAGAGAAAACTTAACAGTCGAAATCAGAAGCAAGAGAAAATAAAAAAAGAAAAGAAACCACAATCACAGCTACAAGAAGGAACTTCGCATATTGAAACTATTTTAGGACAAATATTAGAAAGATTAAAAAGACTAGAAGAAGATAGAGAAGAAAATAAGATAAACCAACCTAAACACTTCTAAGGGTGCCACAGTTGAACCAATAAATATAGACAAGGAAATCGAAGTATTTTTGCAAAAAGAAAAAAAAGTTTTTGAGAAAGGAAGAGAAATTAGATTTTCTTGTCAAGAAAAAAAAGGTTACAGGATAGAAAAAAAAGAAGTTAAAAGTATAAGAACAAGACAGAAACTATTAAAAGAGAAATAGAAAGAAGGAAAGAAAAAAATAAAGTTAGCATGCTATAATATAAATGAACTCAAAACCAAGAGTTAGAAATTAGAGAATTTGCTTGGCTGGGCAGAAGAAAAGGAAATTGCAATACTAGGAATTATAGAAACAAATATTATTGAAAAAGAAGAAAGGTTCCTAATGCATGCAGCAAGCAAGAACTATATAGGGTACTGGACAAATGCAGCAGAAGATAAAAAAAAAGGTTTAGATGTAGAAATACTAATAGAAGAACAATGGGAAAAGCATGTAGGTGCAGTCAAGAGAATAAGTGAATATATGATAGAGATTATGTTATACTTCAAGCAATTGGAGTTGATAGTAATAGGAGTTTATATACCACCAAATAATAAGACAATAGAAAAAAACATTCAACAGAAGATTGTAGAAATAGTTACGAAACGGAAAAGACAAACACAAGTTGTAATTATAGATAACTTTAATCATACAGCAGACAATATATTAGATAAGCAACATATGCAATCAGAAAATTTTAAAAGGCTACCAATCTTTAACTGAATAAGAAAACAAGACTTCATAGATACATACAGAAATATGCACCCAACAAGCCAAAAGTACATATGATTAAACAAAGAAGCAGCAACAAGAATTGACTATATTTGGGTGTTAGAAGAACTGGCCTCAGGCTTGCAAGGAGCAAGTATTAAGGAAACAAAAGAAATCACAGATAGCAATCATAAAATAACAACTGCAAAAATATGGATTAAACATATGATGGGGAAAAGTAACAAAGCAGAAGTTAAAAGAAAAAGACAATTAAGAACACTGTATTTATATGATCAGACAAAACCAGAAAATTGGAAAAATTATATGCAAGAGCTGCAGAAGTGACTAGAAGCAAAAAAAAGTCTAAAAAATATTCAAACAGAAATGTAAGACATAAAGGAATATATAAATAAAATAAACAGTATATGGAATATATTAGAAAAAGCAATTATCACTGCAGCAAATAAGCATATACTCAAAAAAAGAATATACAACACAATGGCAAATAGAAGAACTAGTAAAAAAGTAAAACAACAAAAAAAAGATATCATAAAGATACAAAGATTAATCAAATATGCAAAGACAAAAAAAGACTAAAAAGTAACAGAAAAAGAAAGGAATAAGACAAATGAACAAATAAAAGCACTGGGCAACAAAATAGGTGCAAAGCTGCCAAAATTACAAAGGCATTGGTCATATGCCTAGATAGAAGACATGAAAGGTGGCAGAAACTTCTGTAAGAAAAAAAGAAAAAAGACTGGGAATAGGCACAAAGAAGACAAATAGAAGAGAATGTAGACAAGAGATATGAAATGATCAAAACAAATCAAGAAAAAATGCTTGCCAATTTTCTAAATAAGCCATACAAAAAGATAACACTTGATAGGCTTATTAAGCAAGTAGAAGAGAACATAATTTTAATAACAAAACCAGAAGAAGTTAAAACAAATGTAGCAGAACATTATAATTTGCAGTTTAGAAAAAGAAATACTAAATTAGAAACAATGACAGAAAAGTGGAAGGAGATATACAAACCGAAAGAAAACATTAGAGAGAAATGGTATGCAGAAATTGAAAAAAGAATTAAAGAAAAAGAATGTGAAGAGACATTAAGAGAACTTAAAACAGGGACAGCTCCAAGTATCTCAGGTATAAGCTATATATTGATCAAAAGAGCAGGAATGAAAACACAAGAAATCTTCAGAAGCTTCGCAGACCTATATTTAGAGATAAGAGAAATATCAACAAAGTGGAAAATAGTACAAGTTTACTTAATACCAAAAGATATAGAATAGGAATATAGTTTAAACAACATCTGTCTGATAGCACTTATTGAAACATTTAAGAAAGTTGTAACAAAGGTGATAACAAAAAGGCTTGCCAAAATGTTTATAGAAAGAGAAATACTCAAAGGACCAAACTTCGCAGGCCTTCTAGAAAACTCAACAGAGTAACCAGTACAAATTCTAAATATGATAATGAAGGAAGCAAAAGAAAAAAATAAAGAAGTATAAATACTGTTGCAAGTTATAAAAAAGGCATTTGACTCAGTTTCTCTTAAAAGTCTTGAACTAGCATTGCAAAGAGTTAAAATATCTAAAAGAACAATTAAATATATTTTGAAGCTGTTTCACAAGAGACAATTGAAAATAATCACAGCCTATAGCTTAACAGAAGAACTAACAGCAGAGGACAGAATAGACCAAGGCAAAGTAATCTCACCTTTAATATAGCATCTCTTTTATGACCTACTACTAAAAAGAATCCAAAAAGATGAAAGTTTGGGATACATAGTTGAGCAACAAGTACAAAAAGGCATGCAATGCAACAATATTACAAGATATCATCAAGTGGCAATTGCATATGCAGATGATACAACATGAATTGCAAACAG
>CAJVQA010010050.1:0-11659 GCA_910591915.1 Cetraspora pellucida | reverse complement strand
TTGTTCTTAATCAAAATACATGTGAAAAAATCCTTACAAGTTATATTGGACTTGTTAAAAACAAAGCCAAACTTAGCTGCACAATTCCTACTAGTACACTGCTTTATTCTTAGCTATACAATATTCATAATATATGGAATATTCAACTACAACATCATATTACAAACTTTACTAAAAGGCTCAATTCTCTTGATCTTTTAGAAATAAGCATTCATACTAAGATTCAACAACTTTAGAACAACTTGTGATCATCTACCAGTATTCTGATATATGATAATTCTATTATTGATAGGCCTAACAAATATACTATTAACTTCAAAATCATTTAACTCTTTAAACATCTTGGCAAAATATTTACATCTAATCTACTATACAATATTCTATACACTATTCAAGAAGGGTCTACCTCACTTAAGTCAATACTTTCATCATATACTAAATACTCAATATTTAAAAACAACTTAGACACCATTTTATTCTTTATTTAGACCAACTTACTATATTCAATAAATCATATTTTCTAAAATAGAAACATATATCTCTATATATAAACAAAATTTCTAAAGGCAAACTACTACTCTAGTTTAGCTATCTAGAAGACCAAACTACAAGCCACTCATATAATTATACTCTTCACTAACATTTACATTTACCTAGCACTAACTACTATAGTTATTCAACTGAACACTTTTTTTATAAAAAAACCATGGCTCATTACAGTACTTGATGATCAAATTATTACTGGAAAAGCCAGAAAACAACTCTTTCCTTCAGAAACCATTCTTATTACTCACTAGCAATGCTATATAAAACAACAATTTACTTACTTATATTTACTTTTATCTATTTAATCACAAGCATGTCCAGATTGCTCTCTTAACTCTCATACAATTGCCAATAAATATATAATTAAAATCTCTATCAACTTCTCTTTTAGATTTTTTGGTTGAGTTAATATACATAACAAATCTTTTAACTTTAATGCCACTCATCTTGACCTTATTTACTCTATTGCAATTCAACATCCTATTCAAATCTCTAATCTCCTAATATCAATATTATAACAAATCTAATTTTAACTATATTTGAACCTGGCACTTTAACAAACAACCTTCAACAAATTGCCAACTACAATACATAATTATCAGAACTTCATTTTTATACAGATAGCTTTGTTATTAATTTGGATATCTCACAATGCTCTATAGGTATTGGATGAGCCCAAATTTTAAATAACAATATACTGCACACATTTCAAGTCCAAACTAAATACTGGTCTTGCTTATTTAAGTTTGAGCTTACTGCTATTCTATCAGCTCTTATTACTGCTCCTAAAGACAGTACTATACACATATATACTAATTCACAGTCTGTAATCTCTAAATATTACAGTCTTTTAAACTCAATCTATACTATATCCTATACATATACAACTTATTTTTCATTATGAAACACACTTATTAACTTTGTCAAATTATACAATATTTATATTATTTTTCACAAAGTTACTGCTTATCAGAATGATTAGTACAATAATCTTGCAAACCAACTTGCATGCAGTTATTACAATCTGCCATATCTTATCTTTATGCCTTATAATATCTACAATCCCATATACATTTTAAATTTTGAAAACTTTTCTTTAAAACTATCTACTATCACAGTATTCATACAATATGTTATGCACATATTTATGCATTATAGATCACAAAAATCACTTTCAAAAATAATACAAAATTCTTAACCAAGTTAATTGGCAAGCTACCTGGCTATATATCAACAACAACCAAAAAATTTCAAACTTCTCACATAGTTTTCAATCTTTTACTCTTAAATCCTTTAGAATTAAAATTCTATTAGATGAACTTCCTATTTCACATATTTCACACAAATGAAATTACACATACTCACCTATTTGTTATTAAATATCATCAAATCAGTTTTTATCTTTACTAGACAACTTGCTTATCTAATCAATTGCTATACAGCCTTATAGACATTTCATTACAACATACTTTAAATATTAAAACACTTGAAACTACTTCAAATATTATAATTAATTTATACAACCAAATTAAGTTGTCAAGTAGTATAACTATTCACAGTATATCAGACTTATCTTCAATCTTTTCAACTCTAACTGGTCTAATACCAAAAGAACTTATCAATATTATTGCAAGTCTGTCATCTAAAAAAATAGTTACAACACTTATTATCAAGTTCTTACTTTATCTTAACCAACAAATATATCATAAAACCTGAATTCTATACTGCATCTCAAGATCTACAGCTCAACTTCCTGAATATGATACACTTTCAAATGCTGTCTTACCTTTATTATATTCTCTTTCACTCAACTCTATTAGTTCAAAAATAAACTCCTGATATATTTAATAGATTAAATATCAAACTAATCTTCTATATATAATTACTAACAATTACATCTAGGTGAGTCTTGGTCACTCTAGTTGGTTTAGGTCACAGATAAATTAGTCTGAGCTTTTATTCTTTCTATAATATTTTAAAAGCAGAATTGTACTCTATGTAAAATTTTAATTAAATATTCAATAAAGATAGAGGCATGGCCTTACTATTAATATTAAATATATATATATATATATAGATTTGCATCAAAAAAGTTCTAATCTCTGTATATATTTTACTCTTTTATATATATAT
The DNA here is from genome assembly GCA_910591915.1 of Cetraspora pellucida. NCBI lineage: Eukaryota > Fungi > Glomeromycota > Glomeromycetes > Diversisporales > Gigasporaceae > Cetraspora > Cetraspora pellucida. The sequence continues at coordinate 8,980 of CAJVQA010010050.1, read as the reverse complement.
ATATATTTTTTTGACTTTGAGCAGTTATACTAGTTCTTTATTAAGATTCTTAAAATTACTATTGCAATTACATAGATTTATCTAACAACTAAGTCTAGCATTACCTAGCCACCCTAATAGCACCTAATTGCAACTTGTTATATTACTTCAAACAAAAGTAAGCTGCTTGTTTAACTACTTAAAGTTTATAATAAAAGGGTCTTTTTTCTTCTCTGACAAGCTCTAAAATTGGCTTTCTGACTTCATCCTTAATTTACTTTTTTTTTTTTGCTTTCTTCATTTTTTTTTAATTTTTTGCTGACTAGTCTTTTTCTTCTTACTTGATTTTTTTCTCTTCTTTTGAGATTCTTTTTTTATTTTACTAGTTATTTCTGTTCTTTTTTCTTATTCATTAACTTTTTTACATTATGTTTTTTAAACTTGCTCATAAAAGGTATTCCAGGCTGTCTTTGCTAATATGTTTACAAATCATTGTTTTATTCTTATATCTAGAAGTTGTGCTAACTTGTCTTGAGTTGTTTTTGAAATTAGGCCCTTAATTAGTATTTTTTTATCTTAGTTTCTTCTGTTTTTGTTTTTTTAAATATTGCTATATACAATATATAAGATAGGACTCTGGTTTTTTCTTCTTTTTTTGATCTTTTCTATGCTGTTGTAATAAATACTTTCTGTATTCTTTTTCAAAGACTTGTTTGTTCTTTGCATGCTGCCAGATGCCATTATATTTCTTTATTTTTGTCTTGACATACTTGGTATTTTGTATTTACATATAAGTTTGATTTTTTTTTGTTAAGTTTCTTCAATGTTAGAAGCTTGTCCAATATGTACTTTATAAAGGCACTTCTTCTTATATTGCTTCTTCTTGTTATATAGTATACTTCTTTAGTAGACTTTAGCCTTTTCCAAAAATATGCCCAGTTATAGATTGTTATTTCTGTTATCAGTTCTAAGCTCTTGATCATTATTGTTTCTCTTCATTCTGCATCTAGCTTGGCATTTGTTACTAGCTTATATAAAAGTCTTGTTGGCAGGTCTATTTGCTTGTTTTTCCACTTTAAGCAGTACTTTATCTCTTTGCAACTGACTTCTTCTATATATATTATCTTACTACTTGTTGTTTCTTTTTTTATAAGGCTATTAGCTTTATTATTTCATTTGTCTTTGGCTTTTTATCCTAAACTACTCTATTTATATATTTTTTGTTCTAACTAAGTCAATTATCTTCATTATTCAAACTGCATTTTTCCTCTTGAGAATTCTATTTTTATTTATACATTCTAATTCTTTACTAATGTTTCTAATTGCAACATTACTATCTATAAATATTTGTAGTTTTTTTCTCTTTATATAGTTAAAATTGTTGCTTATATTGTTAATAACTCTGCTGCAGTTTATATTAGTTATCCTTCTACTCTTAATGCTATCTTTTCTTTTAACCAATCTTGTGCTTTACTTATTTGTACCTAACTTATACCTATGTTTCTATCAGTTACTTCTTTTTTATTTTGTTTATTTGTTATGCTATCTGTATATATTGTATACTTGTTCTTGTTTTCTTAATATATTTCTTTTTAAGACTTCTATTATTTCTTGAGCAACATTCTTTTTTAACTTTTGCTTTCTAACTAGCTCTGTTTCTAAATTCTCCAGCATTCTTAGTTCTGTTAGTTTTCATTTATTTTTCTTTAACTTTTCTGTTCTTGTATATCCTGTTAGTTGATCTGTTGCTGTTTTGATGATGTTGTTGTTTTTAATTATTAGTATATTTGAAACTACTCTTATCTTATTATTAATTCTTATCTACTGTTAACAGCTAGTTTCTACTATTTCTTCTTCACTTATACATCTATTGCATTTGCTAATTTTAGTTGCTAAATTGCTTTTTACACTTTGCATCTGCCAATGTTCTATTAGTACTTTCTTCTTTTTTTTCTTAATTATTTTCTCTATTTGTCTGTTATCTTTTGTGCTATATAAAATCCATTCTTTTTTTCTTCTATTTTTAAGAGATTTTTTTATTTAATCTTCATTGCTTGTGTATTATAACAGTCTGTCCTAAAGTGTTCTTTCACATTTTTTTTCTCTAGTTTATTCAGCACTTTTTCTTCTATTTTTTTGAACTATTCTGCTGTTTTACTTTTGCTCAATTGTTTTTGGTAATTTTTAAATTGCTGCCATGTAATTAGTCTTTTATTTTTTGCATCAAGTAGTTGGTTTAGGTACATTAGGCCTGTTTTACTTATTTTAGTTTTACTTCTTTTCTACAGTAGTGTTTCTAGTAGTTCAACTATTTTATAACCATAGTTACTCATTGTTCACAACTTATTTTCTATACTTATATTTATTTCTAGCTCTTTTGTCTTAACTATTTTCAAAAGGCTAAGTTGTTCTTCCAACATGTTCTATTTTCTGGCAGCTTCTCTAAGCTTCTGTTAATCTTGCTCTTTGGCAAGCTTGTATTATTTTTAATTTTGTTAGCTATCTTAATTCATCTTTTCTGTTAAGTCTTGCTAATAGCTCATTTACTTGTTTATAATTAATTTCTGTTGCAGTGTTCTGCAGCTGCCACATCAAGAAATTTTTTTTATAGCAATAATTAATATATATTATTTGCAAATTAATGATATATATATTAATAAACAGATTTATAATTAATATATATTAAATATTGATACAAATTGATAATAAAGTAATAATTAATAAAATACAGTTATCAATTGTTATCAAATCTATTTAATTATTATAATTATTATTTTTTTTTTTAGTATTAAGGTGACCTCTTTGGTCTTTTGACTTTTATTAATCACTTATCAGTATTGTGGTTCAATGAACCACTACAGGAGAGCGTACAATTAGCTACACGTGTAATTTTTCTATATTACCTATTTAAGGAGTCCGCCCGAAGGTTTCCCACCAATTGCCATACCTAACACTCCTGCTTAGGTGTTCTACTTTAAACCTTCTGAACCTGTAATCTGTGTTAATATTACTAGGTCATACCCAGATGCCCAAATCATCATCTCAATCTTAGGACTAATTTATTCTCGAGGTAAACCCCTCAAAGCCTTCTGTACTCATTTTTACAACTGATTTAGGTATTGCTATGGCAGAACTAACACTTGTGGTCAGAGCTAATTATTAAACCACTATGCCATTATGGAGTTCACTTAAACCCCAGCATCTACTTCACAGCATAACCTCGGTACTTTAGTATAACCCTGCCTTTTCCCTTGTCCTTTTACCAAACTTCCAATCCAAATAGCCTGTGTAGGACTACAACTAGTCTATCAGTATATCGGGTTGGCCCAATATCCTTTTTCTTCAGTTCGTTTTAGCAGTCTGGTTGGTGGTACCTCTGAGACTTCCAACTCAGAGGTTCTTGCCCATCTAGCTACTAGGACTGGGTACTAGATCTAGGTATCCATTTTACCAGGCTAGCCTTTACAGTAAGGCCATTGAAGATCTAGCTATCTCTCTACTCAGGTCTTCCTAAATGGACTTCTTGTTACCTAATTTCAATAGATTTACATAGCCATGAGAACTTATCTAGTGTTTGCACTGCCCAATATGTCAGTTTGCATTTCTCTGTATAACTCCAACATTGCACAGATGCCTCATGACCTGTCAGTCATGCTGATGTGACTGCTATTACAGATATCCTAACCTAACCATTAGTAATAGTTGCCATAATACAAATATTACATAAGTGATTATTCAAATTTTATCATTGATGGGATTTGAACACCCAACCTACCACTTAGAGGGTTGACAACCTGACCACTTCACTAGGTCACCACACCTCTAATTATTATAATTTTTGTCATATCATTATCAATTAATAAATATATATTACAAAATATATTTTTAAATTTAAAATATTTTAAATATTGATATATCCTTTAATATAATATTAAAACATAAAAATGTTAAGAAGTGTAGCAACTTAGTAAAGTTGTTAAGTTGTAGGGTTGGGATAACTTACCTGACAATGTAACTTATATTGTAATTTACATTGTAACTTACATGTTTCTAATATAAGTTACAAATATATAGTATATACTAAAATTAGTCTAAATTATAAAACTATTATATAGCATGATAAACTTTTATTCTGATTGGCTAATAAAAATCAAGTTTAAAATAAAAAATTTTAAACTTATAAACAAAATGATATATTTAAATTATAAATTTTGATTTAATAATAATTTTTGCATCATAAATGTTAAGACTACATGAAGCACTTATTTTTCCTACTACTTTTGATTGGTCATACTAATAATTTACTTCTTGGTGCCAATCAAGTTTTACGATCGAATGTAACGTAAAAGAAATGCAAAGAAAATATAAAAAATATTAAATCACTTATAACTCTAAATCGATCTATAAAACTATCTTTTGCATACTAATAAAAAAATTTCCTTGTAAAATTTTAATCTTCTAAACATAATCTAAGAGCAAAATACCAACAGCACAAATTTTTATATGAAATTTTTTTTTTGATTAATAAATAATATAAATAACCCAACAATTGAATAATTAGTACAACCAATCGGAAGTGGTGGAAAAAATAAGTAAACTCAAGACTACGTACTCAAAATGCATATAACTAACATTTTTGTTAGATAGTATATTATATATTTGTTATATGTAGTATTTATCATTATTATATATATTAGATCAATTATATCACATATAATTATTCGATCAAATAGATATAATATAGCCTGATAAAAGTAATAGTCAATGATCATAACTAATTGTAATGTATAATAGCTCTAAGATTCTTTCAAATTAGCAACTATCTCAAGTATAACAATAATGATTTAACAAAGAATAAACTTGTATTATGATAATTCTTGTATCTTTATAAACATTTAGCTGTTACCTCTTTCATAATCACAAATCACTTTAATTCTTTTAATACATGATTGCACTTGTTATTTTTAGATATAATAAAATGTATGATATATAACTATAATATAAAAATATAAAAATAATAACAATAAAATAATACATAGTCATAAGATAGCAATTATAAAATAATAAACTTTTTTAAATTCATGATTTTTTTAAATAAGGGTCTTCAATTAATCTTAAAATTTCTTAAAAAATGTAAATAATAAGTAAAATAATTATCATATGTATATACTCAATAAAGTGCTATAAGTGTATCATATATATTAAGGTAAATTTTTTAAAAAAAATTTTTGTGACCTTGAAGATTGTAATAATTAACTGCATAAAAACTTATTATAATTTATAAAATTTTAATAACCTAAAAGCTAATTAGTTAATTAAGCTTTCAATATAGTAATAACAAATTCAGCAATAAACTAATAGCGATACAAACCTTAATAATCATCTTCTAAGTTGGTTGTAAAATTGCTTTTGTAATACTCTTCAAAATCCTCCTCAGAATACATCTTAGAATTTTTATAATCTTCATGATATTTTTTGTTAAATTGTTCTTCAAAATTTTTCTCAAAACACTTTCTGAGTATTTTTCAAAATTTTCAACATCTTCTTCAAAATTCTCTTCATTATATTCAAAAGACATATCTTTATTCAACATCCATTCTTCATCTTTGAATATCAAATTTTCACTAGTATCGACTTCATTATCTATCATATTGTCACTAATTTTTTTCTCAATAATAGCACCAGTTTTTTTAAATCACTTACTGATAATGGCCAATCTAAACTTTGCAATATTCAAAAATTCTAATAAATAAAAACAATTTTTCCTACCCGCTCATTATTTAATTTATTACACAGTTTTGAGTGAATAAAGCCAAATAATGACCAGTTTCTTTTACTTGCAGCAGAGGTTGCTAGAATAAAAAGAACTTTAAAAGCAACAGAACTAATAATTGGATATCTGGCTTTTACTAAATTTCACCAATTTTGAGGGTTTTCTTTTATAGCATCCCATAAATGAGACTTTGCAAATTTATCTGTTTTACTAATATATTCTGCGAATTCTGATAAAGCCTTATCTTTGTTTTCTAATCCAGCTAGCTATATAATTTCTTCTTCTATAATATGATCTCATTTTTGCAGATTAAGTTTTTTATCTCAATATCATGAATTTAATTTATATGCAACTAAAATTGCTAAATTAAACAAAAAATCAATCTATCATTTGTGTCTTAACTGCAAAACTTCCTTACAAAAAGTTTTAGAAACTTCTGATTCTTATATATATCTGTCCTTATATCAAGTAACTTGATATACGCTACTGAAAATAAAGGATTATCTTGCTCTAAAAGGTGAATAAACATTAAAAATAGCTTTAATAAGTCATGAAGATATTTAAGATCTTTCCAAAAACTGTTATTAATAATTAAAATTTGAATATGAATATCAATTCTTAAATTATCTTCAGCTAAAATAGATTTTATCACTAGTTTTGTTCATAAAAGATGATCTATACATTCAAAGGCAGAACCCTATTGTGTTTTAATTATTAAAACTAATGCAATTTATTGTCCATATTTTTCTATTTGAAGATGTTGAAGAGTAGCTAAAATAGTTTGATGTAATTTAAAATATGATACAATTCCTTTACATTTTTCTAAAATAGTTTTTGCCTATTTAATTTTCAAAATATTTTTAATCCACAAATTAATTGTGTGGGCCCAGCATCCTAAAAAGATTTTTGTTGGATATTTATCCTTAAGAATTCTTCATGCTGCTTTTATATTAGGAGTGTTATCAGTAATTACAGCAACAAATTTATCAATTTCTACTTCTAACATAATTGTTTCAATATTTAATGCTATGTTATTAGCCATGTGTTGCTCTTCTTTTGTAGTAATTGATTTGTAAAAAATAGATTTTGGTGTTGTTATCATATAATTAATAATAGAATTATTATTAATATTGGACCAACTATTAGTAATAAGTAAAAAATACTGTGTTTAATTAAATAAGTATTGAACTATAATATTAATATTACCATATTCTTGATTAAGTAATGTATTAGAAAGTGATTTTTGTGAGGGAAGTTTAAATGATAGACAAGCTTTTGAAAAAAAAATTTGCCAATCTTCATTTTCTAAAATATTAAAGAAAGCTCCTGATGAATAAAAAGCACGTGCAAATAGACTTTCTAAATTTTTTTGATCAGCTTTAGATAATTTATATACAAAATTATCTACTGTAGCTTGATATTGATATTTAAATCCAAAAGAAATTCTATTTTCTACATTTTCTGTCAAAATACAAGAATTATAATGCTCTTGTAGTCTTGTTTCATTTTTGGCCTAATATTTTTCACACTTATGACATTTGTATCTTTCTTTTCCTTTAGAATCTTTAAATATGTCAAATGAATTATTATATGCATCTTTATTACGAGGCATGATTAGTGAGAATAGTGTAGGAAATAATTTAAAACAGCAAATCTAGACATACTCTGCAAATATATAAATCTTGATTTGGACAAATATACTTTTTATTTATGCTTGGATTACTTAAAAAAAGGCTTTTATTCTTTCTAATTTTTACTATTAATTGTTTCTGAGCTTTTATTAGATAAGTTTTTCTTTTTTATTTTTATTTTCTAGAAGTTACTGTATTACTAACAATATTTTTTTTTTCTTAAATATAAATCTGATGACTGGTTACTTTAATCTTGCCATTTTGAAATATTGACATCATGAACATAATTCTTTTCTAATTTGATTATATATTTTAGTTACTCTACATATTGTCTTAATTGTTTGAGATGATTATATATGCATATTTTATCTGATTTTGGTTCAATTACATTATATATTAATCAGATACTAAAAATTATACTATGTACTTAAGATGTTACTATTTAGCAAGTATATTTTTATTTACTGCTTTACAATTTATTATTAATACTAAGTTAATACTAAATACAAAACTGACACTAATACAAACAAACAACTTTATTTATTTAGTGATAGTTTTTTTATTAGGGTCTTTAGTTCTTCTTGAGCATTATAAAAGATAAGTAGAATATTATATTTTTGTATCTTTTTTATATATTTATATTTCTAGTATATATTTTACTAACTGTTTCACTTTTTTTACTAGATTTTTACACTAATTTCTCATATCCAATTGCTCATGTTATCATTTTGAAACCATATTCGATTCATTTCTAATTTGGTATCAATTTTGTTTGATTATAGGCAAATGCATATCTGCATTCAATCTGATTTTGAGTGTATGATCATCAATCAAGGCATCATCAAACACGTTCATTTTAGTCACAGAATTCAAAAAACAAGTTTTTAAGTTGAAATTCTAATATTATAAAATTACTTATCATCTGTCTGACCTGAATCAAAAACATAACCAACAAACATAATGTTGTTAAATGATTATTACTTTAAAATATTTATGTTTTAATGTTTTTGATATTCAATTTCACTTCTAAATACAGTTAATGTAGAGTTAAAACTGCATTTTTCTGTATATTAGCCTGTTTCTTATAGTATTTATAATTAAGACATATACAAGATATTATTGCAGAATTGGTTTTTACATATTATTACATTTGTTGATTTTTGTTAAACTTAAATTATATGTTCTTATTAATTATTTCATTCATGTTAAAGTAAAGCATGCATTGGTACATAATTATTAGTAAATTGTTACATAATGAAGAATTTGACCAAAATTAGCACAAGTAATGCTACAGGGGTATCAGTAGCATCACCATCTTCACTTGTTCTATAATTATAAAATAACAGGATGAAACTTGCATTGTAAATTAGTAAAATCTGTTATGCAGATTATATAATAGCAAAATTCATTTTTGCATAATAAAAACATAGCTAAATGCAGATTTCACTCTAACATGATCTATGTAGCAGGTTTTACTAATTTACAGTGTAAGTTTCATTCTTTCTTATTATAAAGTTTATGACATTTTTTTGTCAATTTACAGCATTATGATTAAATAAAATTTTCAGAGTCTAATAATCTATTAAATAAACTATTT
>CAJVQA010010049.1:0-11660 GCA_910591915.1 Cetraspora pellucida | reverse complement strand
AGGGTCGCTCGCCATTTTAAGCTCGGTTTTCACAGCTGCGAAGAGTGCCATAGCCTGCCCTGTACGTTGGGTCTGACCGTCGTTATCTTGGTTCTTCGCGTAATTTTTGTTTCTTATAATGTTTCTTCTTAGGACTTTTGTTATTTCTTAACTAATATTTTCTTTCAGTTTTTGTTGCTTAATGATTTCTACTTCTAGTTCTTCTATCATTGCAAGGCTTTTTAATTTGCATTCGCTTATTTTTAATCTATCTTTTTTTGCCTTGTCTGTTATTTGGTCTGTTGCTATCTTAATTTGATTACTACCCTTGCTTATTAATCTATCTGGAATTATATTAATGTTTTTATTTAATCTTATTTATTGCTGGCAACTGTTTTCTATTTGTTCTTCTTTGCTTATGCACCCTTCATATCTGTTGATTTCAGTTGCTACATTATTCTCTTTGCACTTCATTAGCCAGTATTTGATTAGTGCTTTCTTCTTTTTCTTTTTAACTACTTTTCCGAGCTGTCTATAGTTTTGTATACCATATACTATCTACTCTTTTTTTCTTTTATCTTCTGATATATGCTTCCATTTGACTTGCATTGCCTAAGTGTTTTGTTCACTTGTTCTAAAGTATCTTTATACTACTCTACTCTCTGGGCTACTGAGCATTTTTGATTCTATTGCTTTGAATCATTCTGCTTTTTTCTCTTTACTTGAATGGCCTTGATAACCTTTTAATTGCTGCCATGTAATTAGTTTTTTTCTCTTTGTGTCTAGTAGTTGTTTTAGATATATTAGCTCAGCTTTATTTACTCTAACTGCTCCTTTTTTCTACAATTGTATATCTACTAGGTCTTGTATTTTAGTACTATACTCAAGCATTGTCCATAGCTTACTTTTTGTTTTAATGTTTATTTTTAGTTTTCTTGCTTTGAGTATTGTAAGGCATGCCAAGTTATTTTTTAAATATGTTTTAATTTCTGACTGCTTCTTAGTCTTCTATATATCTTTTGTCAAATCTGCTCTTTGACAGCCTTGTATTATTTTTAGCCTCGTTAGCTGTTCAAGACCATCTTGTCTGTTTAGTTTTGCCAAGAGGCCACTCATTTGCTTCATAATTAACTCTTGTTATAATGTTCTACATCTGCCAAGATCTTTGTGTTCTATTATACAGTTTTCTACTATTCTTTGTAAATTGCTTTTTTGTTTTGCCAAACTTATTATTAGTTGATGTATTTCTTTTAGACTTCTGTCTGACATCTTTATTAGCTATAACATATAGCTTAATTTAAATATTATTATCATATTATTTATATATGCAATTTGACTCATTGTCATTTTTTTGTACTTTAGATCTCTTATAGTTTGGCTTATTATTTCTTTTGTCTTTCTCTTTACTTGTATCTCTTGCATTTTGTTGTTTAACCATATTCCCAATGAATGAACTATTTTGTGTCTTGGTTCTTCTATTATCTTGCTTTTCTTATATATTACTGCTCTTTCTTCTTTTCAAACTTTTGTGTTTATTGTTAATAATTTTAACTTTAATCTATTTATCTCTATATCATTCATTTCAAAAAACTCTTTCACTATTTCTAAGATTTCTAATAATTGCTTTTTACTGCTTGCAACCCATGTAATATCATCTGCATATGCAATTATAGCTTAATGATATCTTGTAATATTGTTGCATTATATACCTTTTTACAACTTTTGCCTAACTGTATACTCTAAACTTTCTTCTTCTTAGATTCTCTCTAATAATGGGTCATAGAAGAAACACTATATTAATAGTGAGATTACTTCACCTTGGTCTAGTTCATCTCCTGCCGTTAGTTCTTCTATTAGACTATATGCTGTAATTATTCTTAGTTGTTTTTTATGAAAAAGATTCAGTATATATTTAATTGTTCTTTTGAGTGTTTTGACTCTTTGCAATACTAGTTCAAGGCTTTTGAGAGAAACTAAGTTGAATGCCTTTTTCATGTTCTGCAGTAGTATCCATATTTCTTTATCTTTTTCTTTTGCTTCCTCTATTATCATATTTAAAATTTGTACTGGTTGCTCTGTCGAGTTTCCTGATAGGTCTGCAAAGTTTGGCTCTTTAAGTATTTCTCTTTTTATAAATACTTTGGCAAGCCTTTTTATTACCACCTTTGTTACAACTTTTCTGAATGTTTCAATCAATGCTATTGGACAAATATTGTTTAAGCTATATCCTCATTCTACATCTTTTGGTATAAGGTAAACTTGTACTATTTTCTACTTTGTTGGAATTTCTCCTACTTCTAAGCATAAGTCTGTGAAGCTTCTGAAGACTTCTTGTGTTTTTGCACCTGCTTTCTTAATCAATATATAGCTTATACCTAAAATATCCAGAGCTGTTCCTGTTTTTAATTCTCTTAGTACTTCTTCCTATTCCTTTTCTTTAATTTTCCCTTCAACTTCTGTGTACCATTCCTTTTTGATGCTTACTCTTGGTTTGTATATCTCTTTCCACTTTTTTGTTATTGCTTTTAATTTGGTGTTTCTTTTTCTAAATTGCATTCTATAATGTTCTGCTACCTTTGTTTTTACCTCTTCTGGTTTTGTTATTAAATATGTCTCCTTTTCTTTTTGCTTGATAAGCCTATCAAGCATTATCTTTTTATACAGTTTATTTAAAAGGCTGGCAAGCACTTTTTCTTATTCTGTTTTAATCATTTTGCATCTTTTGTCTATATTCTCTTTTATTCGTCTCTTTTGCACCTGCTTTTAGTCTTTTTTTTTTTTCTGCAAGAGCTTTTGTTATTCTTTTATATCTTCTATTTAGGCATATGACCAATGTTTCTGTAATTTAGGTAATTTTGCATCTATCTTGTTGCTGAGTGCTTTTAATTGTTCATTTGTCCTACTTCTTTCTTCTTCTGTTACTTCTTGATTTTTTCTTATCTTTGCATATTTGATTAATCTTTGTAGCTTTACAATATTTTTTTTTTGTTGTTATGTTTTTTGACTGGCTCTTCTATTTGCCATTGTGTTGTATATTCTTTTTTTAGATATATGCTTATTGGCTGCAGTAATAATTGCTTCTTCTATAATATTCCAAATACTATTTATATTGTTTATATGTTCCTCTATAACTTGTATCTCTATTTGGATGTTTTTTAGACTTTCTTTTACTTCTAATCACTTTTGCAGCTCCTGTGCATAATTTTCTCAATTCTCTGGTTTTGCCTAGTCATATAAATATAAAGTTTTTGATTGTTCTTTTCTTTTAATCTCTGCTTTACTGTTCCTCTCTATCATATATTTAATCCATATTTCTGCAGTTATAATTTTGTGATCACTTTCTGTAATTTTTTCTGTTTCTTCAATGCTTGTCTTTTGCAGCCCTGTGGCCAACTTTTCTGATATCTAAATATAGTTAATTCTTGTTGCAGCTTTTTTGTTTGACCATGTGTACTTTTGGCTTGTTGGATGCATATTTTTATATATATCTATAAAGTCTTGTTTTTTCATTCAGTTAAAGATTAGTAGTCTTTTAAAGTTTGCTAATTGTAGGTGTTGTCTGTCTAATATATTGTCTGCTGTATGATTAAAGTTATCTATAATTATAACTTGTATTTGTCTTTTCTGTTTAGTAACCATTTCTACAATCTTTTGTTAGATGTTTTTCTTTATTATTTTGTTACTTGGTGGTATATAGACTCCTATCACTATGAGCTCCAATTACTTGAAGTATAATGTGATTTCTATCATGTATTCACTTATTCCCTTAACTGCACTCACATGTTTTTCCTATTGTTCTTCTATTAGAATTTCTACACCTGATCATTTTTTCTTATCTTCTGCTGCATTTGTCCAGTATCCTACATAGTTTTTGTTTGACATATGCACCAAAAACTTTCCTTCTCTTTCAGTAATATTTGTTTCTATGACTCCTAGTATTGCAATTTTCTTCTCTTCTGCCTAGTTGAGCAGATTTTCAAGCTTTTACCAATTAGTTTTAAGTCTATTAACATTATGATATGCTATTTTGATCTCTTTTTTTTCTTGTTTCTACTTTTTTTTTAATTGGTCTTGTTTTGCTTCTATGTTTTCTACTTTTTCTTTGTCTTTTCTGGTTTTCTTTTCTTTTCGATAAGGAGTTGTTATGCTTTTTTTATATATTTCTCTTTTTCTTTGTAGAAAACCTTTAAGCTTCTCATCCATTTTCATTAGTTCAACTGGGGTGCCCTTAGGAGTGATCAGCTGGACATTTCTTGTCTATAGCTATATTATTTCTATTAATTTTCTTGTTAAACTTTGAGTCTGTCTAGTCTTTCTAGAATTTTTTAAAGCAAATCTTGCATTTGTAGATCAAAGTTATTTTCTTCTGTTTGCTTTTTTCAACTACCATCTTTGCTTCTATTGTTTTTCCTTTTGATTGTTTTTTTTTGTCATCCTTTTGCTCTTTTTCAATTACATTAATAGATGTTTCTTCTGAGTTTGGGTGTCTTTGACTGTTACTACCTTCTTTTTTCTTATTCCACTTTTCTTGAAAGTTTTTTTAATATAGAAGATGGTTATTAAATCTTATTGGTTTGGATTATGCTGTTTCTATTTCTTCTTCTGATACAAAGGTAATTGTCACTGCTCTTCTTTGGTATTCATTTCTGTTAGATGGTATGTAAACTAACTTTGCTTCTTTGTTTTTTAAGCAGTATAATAGCAATACTTCTAAAGCATTGCCTAGGAGTCCTGTTAGTCTTGTTGTGAATAAGTTTTGAAGATTACATTGTATGTAATCTTCATTACTTTTGGTTACTCTTGCCAACTTGTGGACACCAATTGGCAAAGTCTATGGAATGTTTTTGTCAATAAGTTGATCTGCTTGAACTATTGCTAATGCCTTGTGTTTAGATCTTTTGATATGCCTTATTTGTATCTTTTTGAAATTTTTGCACATATGTCTGATTTCTTCTGCATTGATATTCACTGGTAAGTCCTATATTATAAAACAGTTATATGAATTTTTTTCATTTTCTGTTATGAACATGTCTTCTTTTTTCTTATCTTCTTTTCTTTTATGTTGGCTTTTGTATCTTTTTTTCTTCTTCTTGTTGCTGTTTTTGACTTGTTGTTCAAGTTTTAATTCTTTGTTCTTTTCTTTTTCTAGGATAAGCTTGAGCCATTCACCTTCTTTTTCTTGGATTCTGTTCATCACTGCATTTTGACTATGTTTACAATCAAAGTCTACTTCTACCCAATTGTTTCCATTCTTAAAAACTTCTTTGATTGTCTTAATATAATGATTTTTGTCCAGAATCTATTGCACATATTTTATTCTTTTATCACTTATTTCTCCAGGCAGGATGTATGCTAGCATGTTTGCTTTGAAGAACATGTCCTTATTATATACTCTATTTTCTGATGACCATTGGCTATACTCGATTGTATCGATAAAGATTAGATCTTCATAGGGCAGTTTTTCTTTTTTTAATTCTATTATTTTTTTCTCAATATTTTTTATGTTTTTCTTAATATTTTAGATAATGCTATCTCTTGAAGCTTCTGTGTTCTTTTTTATTTTTTTCTTTTTTGTTTCTTCTGCTTTATTTAATTTGTTTATGGGAGTTTGGTTTGTGCTTAATAAAGAATTTTTTTGTTGTGTATTTTGTAGCATATTAATGTTGAGCTTCTCTATTTAGCCAATAACTTTATTTATCATTTGGGTTGGTTTTTCTTGTAATATTTCTTCTCTTTTTACATTTTGATGTTTTTTTTTTGTTATTGACATTTGCATCTCTTCTGTGTTGTTTGGTTTCTCGATTCTTTTTATTTTTCTCTCTTCTTTGAGTATTTTTTCTTTACTTATATTTGTAATATATTCAAATAATTTTGGGTTCTGATTCATCAGTCTAAGTCTTTGTACTCATTCATCTATTATATCTTCTTTGAGCCAGCTTAGTTCTGCTAGACTCAAGGCCTTAAGAATTTGTCCATAAAGTAGTATATCACTTAGTGTAATTTAGTTTGGGTTGTTTATTGCTAAGTCTTTTGCTATATGCTCTATATTGCTTGGTTCTTTTGCAAGCATTGTTAGAATTTGATCCAACAATTCAGAGTTTAAATATCTTCGATTTTTATTACCTGCCTCCTTGATGTAGTACATAATGTCTGTGTCAGTAGCCTGATCCATTTGATTTACTTGTTGGGTTTCTAACTTGTTTGATTTCTTTTTAAGTTGTTTACGTGTATCCTGTATTATGCTACTATTTACTACTATCTATCTATCTATTTCCTAATTAGAAATATGACTTCATTGTTTGTTGTTTGTTGTTGTTGTTTGGTCAATTATGTGTTTTCTTTCTGTTTTTTAGAATCAATCATGTTTTCCCAAAATTTTGAGTTTTACACTAAAAAGAAAAGAGATTTTCCTAAAAGCAAGTTTAGTTTGTTAGTAATATCTTTTCTATTATTATACTTCTATTGTTGTTTATATACTTTTGCACATAAACTCTTTTTTTTTAAGGGCTCAAGAACTGTTTTCTATTTTGTTTCAGTTTTATTTTATGTATTTGTTTCTGCTCTACTTTGGAATTAGAGATCAGCAGAAAGAGTTCAATGTTAATTAAAAAAGTTTTTGTTATTATATTTTATATTATATTTATTATTAGTTATTAGCATAGTTATATTATAATATATAGTAGTTAAAAAATAGAATCTTAATTGGCTGTTAAAAGTGTAATACAGACATATAACATTGAGTAACATCTATGATGTTACAATTGTCTTATAAACTCCAAGTACCTCTACACAAGTTTTATATATCTTAGTACAATTTATTGTGCCAAATAACATAGTACAAAAATTCCAAGTATCCCTCTCACAATTCCCAAGTATTCCTGCACAATCCCAAGTATCCTAACACAATCTCCAGATGTCTCTGCATAATCCTAAGTGTTTCTGCACAAACTCAAGTACCTTGATACATGCTCTAAGTGTTTCAAGTACAAATAACAAATATATATAAACATTATTTTAACTATCTCTGTACAAACTTCACTTGCCTTTGCACAATCCCTACTACCCCAAATACAGTATCAAGAGATGTCACTCAAACTCCCACTATCCCTATTAGGTAAAAAAGATATATAAAAGATACCTTTTTCTCTTCTCTGCCAATTCTAAGTTTCTATACTTTAACTTAAACATAATAATCTTTTAATGATAAAGTGTAATATTCCTCTTCTAGAATAATTCCTACAGACAAGATTGTTACTATATGTGTTATTAATAAAAAGTTAATCTATATACTGTTATTATCTCAAACTGTTTGTCTACTGCTATATAGTAAAATAAACTACTACACCTCTATTCTGTATATATTTGCAATAGTTAATCACTGTACTGAGTGACATTGTTACTTAGTTGTATTGTACCAAAAAGATTACAATCCTGTAACAATATAATAAATGTTTTAAAATTTGAAAAATTAATTTCTATTGATAATATTTTAGTAATCATTTAATCAAATTCAATAAATTTTTTTTATTCAAATTCTACAAAACTATAAAATGTAAATAAAAAAAAATTTATTGAATTTGGATATGTAGTTACTAAAATATTATTAAAAAAAGTATTAAAAATTTTTATACTAATTTATGTTTAAAATCTTATTAAATTTTGATCAAAAAAATATTTTGAAGTCTAGTTTTTTATAATAACTTTTATTGTATATGATAATTTTATAAAAAAAATAAAGTATTTGTATTAAATATAGGTATATAAACTAAAAAAAAAAAAAAAATTTTGAAAAGCAAAATTGATGATTATTGATCTCAAATTTGATTGGTCGATCATTTAGAGTTACATAGAGATGAGTTGCTAATGTATTTTTGTCTATTTTATAAAATATAATATATCAAAAGTAATAATATAACTTATACAAACATATTATATTTATAATCATAATAATAAAAATAAAAACTAAATAGAATAAAATATATAATTAACTCATTTTACTTAATAATCCTCATATCGAACCAACTTTTTAGACTTAATAAAGACCTAACTATTTTTTCAAATCTATTTTTTGCAAGATCAATAGTTTTCTTAGCAATGAAAAAAATATATTTGTAAGAGATACTTGTAGTTTGCCAAGCAAAATAATTCACTACAATATAAGCTATATTAGAAAATAATAGCTATTAATTTTTTATCATGATAGTAGTTCTAATTTTGGCTCACTAAATAAAGAAAGGTAGGCTGTTAACTTATTTATTTTTGGCTTAATTTCTTTGTTTTTACTTGATTGTATAAGCTTTCAAAAAGTATCTAAAGGATCTTTAACTTTTCTAATTGCTTCTGATTTAACTTTCTTACAAAATAAATAAGAGGCTTTTAAACAATTAATAGCTATTTTACAATCAATTTCATCAACTTCTTCAGATTTAATTAATAGATCAAAAAGTATAAATATAATAGAAAATTTTAAAAAATAAGTTTAATGTTTTTTTAATTTGTCTTTTATTTTTTGAGCTGCTTTATTAATAAAAACAAACTAATTAAAATGCAATAAAAGGCCTATAAATATTAATCGTAAAGACCCAAAAAAGGATAGTGAAGTGCCTGAAAGGATCAAATTTGCTTCACTAAATTGTTTAAGGAGATGCATTATTTCTTTAATAAGTGTCTAATCTTTATCTTCTAAGTAGCTATTTTTCAAAGTTAAATAAGACTGCAATAAGCTGTTAATAATAACACAGATTTTATTGAGCCTTTTTAGCATTAAGTAAATAGATTTCTAACTTGTTTCTATATCGATCAAAAGATGAAGAAATAAATAATTTAAAATAGCAAAAATCCTTTTTATTTTCTATAAGACCAAATGTAAGTTTATTATATTACAAAAATGTCACACTTTTTGAATTAAACAGAGATATTTTTTTAGACCTGCTTTAACTATAAAGTTAATAATATGCACTGCATAATATCTATATTCAAGGTTAGAACTTATATGTTTTTGGTAAAAATGTAAACATGTCAGATTATTTTCAATATCATTACTAGTGAAGCCAATTAATTGTTTTTTCATGTTCATATTTTTAATTAGCTTAAGAACCTTTTTTCTGAGATGTTTTTTAGTATAGATATTGGGCAAAGGCATAATATCAATAAGAAAAGTTTTTTTTTTCTATTTAGCATCAATCTAATGAGTTGTAATTCTGAGAAAAGGTTGTTGATTACATGTTTTCTAAGCATATAAAGTAAGAGTTAATTTACTTTGATTAGATTTTAAGATATTTTTAATTTTTAATTTTATTTTTCTTTGGTATTAAGGTAACCTCTTTGGTCTTTTGACTTTTATTAATTACTTATCAGTATTGTGGTTCAATGAACTACTACAGGAGAGCATACAATTGACTACATATGTAACTTTTCTATATTACCTATTTAAGGAGTTCACCCAAAGATTCCCTATCAATTGCTATATCTAACACTTCTGCTTAGGTGTTTTACTTTAAACCCTCTGAACCTGTAATCTGTATTAATATCACTAGTTATCTCAGATCTATCAGATCATTGTCCTCAACCTTAGAACTAATTTATCCTCAAGGTAAACCCCCCAGAGCCTTCTGTACCCATTTTTACAGCTAATCTAGATGTCGCTATAACAAAACCAACACTTGTGATCAGGGCTAACCATTAAACTGCTATGCTCTTGTAGAATTTACTTAGATCCCAGCATTTACTTCATAGCATAACCTTAGTACTTTAGTATACATCTGCCTTTTGTTCAGCCTTTTTATTAAACTCTCAATCCAGATAGCCTGTATAGGACTATGACCAGTCCATTAGTATATCGGGTTGGCCTGATATCTTTTTCCTCCAGTTCGTTCCAGCAGCCTGGTTGGTGGTACCTCTAAGCCTCCCAACTCAGAGGTTCTTGCCTGTCTAGCTACTATGACTGATACTATGACCTTGGTATCCATTTCTTCAGACTAGCCTTTACAGTAAGGCTGTTAAAGATCCAGTTACTTCTCTATTCAGGTCTTCTTAAATGAACTTCTTGTTACCCAATTTCAACAGATTTATATGGCTACAAAGACTTATCTAGTGTTTGCACCATCCGATTTGTCAGTTTGCATTCTTCTGTATAATGCCATACTTACACAGATGCCCCATAACTTGCCAGTCATGCTGGTATGATCGCCATTACAGATATTCTAACCTAATTGTTAGTAACAGTTGTCATAATATGAATATTATATAGGTGATTATCCAAATTTTCACCATCGATGAGATTTGAACACCTACCACTTGGAGGGTTGACAACCTGACCATTTTACTAGGTCACTACACCCTATTTTTAATTTTTACTCTTATCAGATCAAATTGATTTCTTATATAAATAGAGAGTGTTTCATATTAAAGTATTTTGTAATATGAATTTAGATTATTAACAAATTTTACAAACAAGTTCTTTTCAACTATTAAAAATAATTGTTGACTAATAACAATCCACTTTAACAAATTGTGATTTAAGACTCAGTATGATGTTCAATAATTAAATAAAAAGAAGGTTGAATAGTTTGCAAAAAGTTATTATAAGTAGGCTAATATTTGACTTGCTTTAATGTTTTAGAATCATCATTAAGCTCATTAGGGCATTCTTGAGTTACAAAAAGTTTTCTTTTTTTTAATCATTGCTCTTTAGAGCAATTAGGGTTAATAGATTTTTCAATTTGTTAAAGAGAACACTGGGCATCTTTATAAAGAGACTCATTAGAGGAATCAATAATAAGATAGAGTGTTTTAGATATAGTAATTAAAAATTTAGAATTTGTTATTAAAATAGACAAATTAATAAATTAAAAAGAAATAATAAGCAACTTTATATAATTTTCTTTATTTTTAAAACAAGCAATCAATGAATCTCAACATTACAAGTTCTGGATTAAGATCTAGAAGTTTATATATAAATTATAAAAAGTCTCAATACAGTAAACATTGTCAAGAATTCTGTATTTTGTACTAGCAAGTTGATTCATATTTAATATTCTAAAACTAGTTAAACTTATTAGAAGTTCTTATTACTCTAATTTAGGATATGTTATTATTGCTAAGAATACTAATATCTTTTTAGATTAATACTTAAATGTTTATATAGTCAGTATATTATTTTAGTAGTTTATTTTGTTAATATAAATATAGAAGGTTTTAATATAAAGTATATTTTGTAAAATAATGTTAAATCTATTTTATACAAGCAGAATTAATTTATGCAATATATTTTACTTAATATGCCTAAATATGCTAAAAAAATACAACTCAAGTTTTTTGTTCTAATTTAAAACACATTATTATTGCTAATAATACTAATTTAATTATCTTTTTTGGATTAGTTATCTAGAGTTAGCATTTTCAAATATAGTAAATATGCAATTTTCAATGATTTATCTTGTCATTATAAATATAAAAGATTCCAATATAATAATACAGAAGTTTGAAAAAAATACTGTTAAAGATTTCAGTATTATATTATTAAAATTATTATTGCATATTTATTAAATTTATTCCTCCAATGCTTAACTATTTAAAAGCTATTAATGCATGTTAACATGCTAGAAGATCTTTATAACTTTAAAATTATTATATTATATTTTTCAAATTTATATTGCAATTGGTTTTTTAATAAACACATA
>CAJVQA010010048.1:0-11661 GCA_910591915.1 Cetraspora pellucida | reverse complement strand
ATATATTATTATTATATATTATTATTATATATTATTATTATATATTATTATTATATATTATTATTATATATTATTATTATATATTATTATATATATAATATATGATTTTTAAATAATGTGTACGTATATAGGAGTTGAGAAGGCTATAAAGAAGTTGATTGGTGATGGTGTCAAAGTAGTCATGATAACAGGAGATTCCGGTAATTAACCATTTTTTAGATGTTCTCTTTTCTAACTTTTTATTTATTTTTTATTTATTTACATAACATTGTTTTATATTAGGTCAACGGCACTTTCGATTGCACGAAAGTTAGGTATACCAATAAATCCAGCAAATCATCCTAATTGTCTAATTGGTGCAATTATTGAAGCTATATCGGGTGAAGATTTAAAGTCAGTTATTGGCTCAATAATTATGTTTGCAAGAACAGCTCAAAAAAAATAAAATGGCTATAATACAAGCCTTTCAATCAAATGGTTCAATTGTAGCAATGACAGGAGACGGTTGTAGACTATTCTTTTAACATTTCGAATGTGTATACTTAATTATATCTTATTTATGTTATGTTATTTCTCTTAAAGTAAATGATGCACCAGCATTGAAATTGCCGATATTGGCATATCTATGGGTAAGAGTAGATCCGATGTCTCCCGAGAATATCTATGGGTAAAAGTGGATCCGAGGTCTCCCAAGAAGCGGCCGATATTATTTTAGTCAATGATGAGTTCGTAACTATATTTGATGCTGTAAAAGAAGGTATTAAAAATTGGTTATTTTAAATTAATTTTATTTGATTATGACATAAATTAATCATGTGAAATTTTTTAAACAGAAACATCTATACTTTATATAATTTAGACATATTAATGGATGGTCCTCCTGCACAATCTCTCGGCGTCGAACCAGTAGATGAAAATGGAATGAGGTAACCTCCACGAAAGAAAAATGCTCCTATACTTACATCAACACTGATCATGCGTGCACTTACTTTCTCTGTGATTATCGTTGCTGGTACCTTATTTACCTATATTACTGAAATGCGAGACTATCGTTACAACAAGGGACACAACGATGGTAATATATTCAAGTTTTATTTTGTATTTATTAGCATTGAGGTTTAATTTACATTTTAATTGATTTTATCTACGTAGACATTTACATGCTTTGTATTTTTTGATATGTTCAATGCTTTAAGTTGTATTTTTAAATTAGGAATATTTTCAAATTCAATGTTTAATTTAGCAGTAGCATTTTCACTTGTTGGGCATTTTTCCAAGCTGTTTTTCAAACCGAGGCATTAGGACTTGATGATATTTTTGGACTTATAGTTATAACATCATCAATATTTTGGATTAATGAATTTCGTAAGTATTATCATAATCAAAAACAAGATGATGATTGGAGATGGCGTAGTATTTTCTATAGGAATTATTTAAATAAAGTTTGGACGTGGTATAGAATTTTTCTTTTATACATATATATATTTTATTAATATACTCTTTTTGGAAGTATATAGATTAGTTTATAGATACGAACGATTATAATTCATTTATATACACAAATAGTTGTAATTGATAATAAGTAGTGTGAATTTAGTTAGATATCAATATGAGGAAAGTTAATCTATATTACTTGTGTATTTACATATGCAATATACAATTTCTTAATAAAAAAGACTTTTTGTTTTTTAAATAAATTTTTGTATTCGTATCAGGAATGTATGTAATTGCGTATGATTTCTAAAAGCCGGTTTCCTAATAAGATAATTCAATGGTTTCTCGGATAATTAATATACTAGTTGTATCAAAGAATTCGTGTTTAACAATCAAATTGTTCCTGCTGTAGCAATATGTTCCGAGGTAGTAAAATTCTGTAAGGAACGCTTTTTATTATAGTGTAAAAGGTAATTTCAATTTTTTTTTGAATATACGCGATTTTTCACACTACACGTGATTTTTGAAAACTTCGCGTTACACGCAAACCGCGTTGCACGTGATTTTAAAACTTCGCGTTACACGCGATTTGCGTAAACAAAAAATAACATCCCTGCTTGATAAACAGATTTTTATTAACACAAAACGCGAAGTTGACTACAAAATTAAACGTGTTTTGAGGATCTCAAAACAATGAACGTGTTAGCAAAAAAAAAGATATATAAGAACTGCCTTTTCTCTTGCTTTTTCTTTATACCTTTCACTTATACCTTTTTTTATATATTTCTTTTCTTTTAAAGATTTTTCACTTTTAATATTTATTCTTTTTTTATTTTATTTTTTATATTTTTCGGTTAACAGATGAGTATTAATATTAAGCTCTTTAAGTTAATTGAACCTTTTTTATATGAAAAACCCTCGAATATCGCTCCTAGGCTTCTAGGTTATGCCACCACTGGTGGTTGTTGACGTGCTATATTCTGAGGTATCTAGGTTACTTCAAGTACTTATCTCTCTCTTTCTTTCATACTAGGTAGATGATTTGTTGATTATTCGGTATTGATTAAAGAGAATCAATCAAAAATTGAATGAAAATCGGGCGAAACAAGATTTATTTACAATTAAAAGTTTATAGTTTTTATAATAAAATATATTATGAAATAGTTTTTTTATATAATAAAAAGTTTTTTTTGAAAGTTAATAATTTTAATTAAAGTATGTAGTTTTTTTTTTTGTAATTGTTGCAAGTTAATTGTAGTTGAAAGTATAAATTTTTATAAAAATAAACGTTACCAAAGTTGTGATAAGTATAAACTTATATAACGGTTATTAAATCTCTTTTAATTAAATTTTAAAATGTTTCTTTACTTCAAGAAAATTAATCAAATGCAGCAAAATAAGTATGTATATACACTTTATGAAAACTAATACAAATCAAGACTAACAATCTAATATTACTGACAAAACGGCAACTTCATATTAGTGAACGAACTTTCAAATTTGCTTAGTAGATCTATTAATTTATAGTGTAAATGTATAACGATTATATACTTATCTATATGCTCTATAACTTCTATAAAATAAGTATTTAAAGGCAAGTGAATTTGGTTAATACGATATAGTTATATCATTATTGATGACGTAAAGTATTGTTCTCTCACATAACAGATAAGTAATTAGTTCTCCTTACACCTTAATTTTCAAAGCGGCTTGTAAACCGGCTATAAAATTAACCAATCATAATTTTTAAAAGTTACATTTATTTATAAAGATTCTTAAAAGTTGATTTGGTCGGATTGAGAACAAATTAATTAAAAGATGAGAAATAAAAGATACAAAATTTTATTGCGTAAAATTATATCGACTTGGTTCGAATAATTGGGGTTGCAACAATTCGATTATTATTCTAGATTACTTTAATGTAGAACTCAAGGTGAAATGTTTTTGCTACTATATAAAATTCACTAAGATCGAATGTCTAAGAAAGCATAAAAGAAAACTTAATCATCCATAATTGAGTACAAAATTACATGGTATACTTATTTGGATTCTATCTATATTTTCAAATTTTTGTAAACTACTACTACTTTACGTATTATTTCGATTGGTTACTCAGATCAGATAAACCTTAAATAACTACCGTAGAACACTGCATTAAGTCTTACTCTAGGTAGACTTCAATATCATCACGCGAAAATTCTAAACATCCTTCAAGTGCAAATCAAATTAATTGAGGCATTTTTGACTTATATTCCGGGTACAGTATTTTAGCGGGCCATGTTGGCAAACTCAAACAAATCCAAACCTCAAAAAATAAATTGTTTTTATAAAAAATTAAAACAAAATAATTTTGATATTTTGTGGATATATTATATATAACTATAAGAATATATATAAATAAGATTATTAATAAAGTTTATGAGATATTAGTAAACTATAATAGTTTTGGATTTGGGCGGCAAGTATAATAATGGGCTCAAAAATGCAAGTCCGAACTAGGCCCAAGCCCGGCCCGGCCCACAAATTTCCGGGTTTAGCCCGGCCCATTCCGGACCAAAAATTAAACGCAGATTTCACGATCTACAAAGCAGATTTCACTATTTCGCAAACCCAGGTTTCACTGTGTTCTAATATTATCGTTTTTTATTAGATCTTCACGACTATTACACAAAATCAACACATACGTAGTAATTTTCACATAGAACCACATTTGATTTACATACAATAGTACATTTAAAACCTTAGTGAGCCGAACCAACCATTGCATCGTTACGTTTTGATATACACCTCATAATTAATTCACATTATTACAATTCCTGTTTGTTCCACACGTAGTAGAGATTGGAATTGGTTTAGCCGACTACAGAATCAGTCTAATTAAACTACAATGTATAGTTAGTTGGCTAAGACTAAATATGATATTCGACTAGACTGAATACAATCCTTATCATACGCGATTAAAGAGATCATCACATGAAACTAAACAGCAAATTAGCGATTGACATTTGTCAATATTTATAATTCAATCCGGACACACGCTATCACTATGCATTTGCCTAGTACAAAAATTATAAATTTAGTATATATTTACTATATATAAATTTTAAGATAAAAAGGTTTAATTAATTGAAATTAGTTCGCACGTATAAAGCTTTGATTTTTGTTATCATATACGTATTAAAGGAATTATTTAAAAGAATTATTTAAAGAAATTGATAAAAGATTTGATTTTTGTAACTACAATAACACCTAAATTATATATATATGCATATTGAGATTTATTTATATTTTTGGCCAATTAATAACACTAAATTGATTTCTATACACTATAATTCCACAAGCAGTACGCCGACCCTCTTATATTCTTAGACTAAAAATGATTAATTCATATTTGGAGTAGAATAGATACCGAAATTTTTATTGTTCAGAGCGAAGCAAAGGATCATCACGGATACGTGAATGATGCTGATTGGTTGAATATATGATGATCACTCACATGAATAAGCGTACTACCAGGTAGTACGTATTACCGTATCGCGTGGACTAAAGTACTCAGCATGAAAATTAGTGTAGACCAGTTTTTATGTATGTAATATGCAATATACATGGTTTATAATGATTTATTATGTAAAAAAATCATATCAACCAGGTACTTTAATCCATGCAATATAGTACTAAAATTCTTGCGATTTTCGTTATGCACAAACGATTATAGATTTTATCTGGTTGAGAGATCATCCTTAGTGTTAGGTAATGTACGTACAGTACAGTACGTACAAATTTTTAGAAAGTAAGTATTTTGGGGTATTTTGCATAAGAACATTCCATCCTATTGTCGTCATGACCCGAAGGGGTGATTACACAAAATGCGTGACAGTACATATTATTTATTTTTTGTTACTTATTTTAGTTAAAACATAATAAAAAATAGGTTAAAGAATTTAAAAAATTATACACAAAAATGTTTTACACACATATTTGTTACAATGTAACGATCTAAATTGAAAATTTAGAACGTTGAAACTATTCTTTGTCATATGTGACCTCCTAGTTTCAGATATGGTCCGGTTATGAATACAACCTTTCTTGGACTTCGTGGTGATAACAAAAGGTTCTTTTAAAACAAGATTGCATTTTTGTATATTCAAAATATTGTGAAATGGCGTATCGGGTATGGTCAATGCATATTTAATGATAGACGTTAATGTTACTAAGCGGATTTACTATTGTAAATATATATATATATATATATATATGCATACTAATACATTAATATAATTAGTATTTACGAAACTAATAACACGAATTTCTACATTACTTTTCTTTATGTCTAGTCCATTTTTGTAAAGTAAGCGCAATTTCATCATTTTCACATTCTACATGGTTGATTTTCTGCATCTTATTCTTAAAAACCCCATCATAATAGCTTCCTAATACCCGAATTCTATTTATGCACACGGACTTTGGTGCACATGTTAAATTACCGAGAATGATAATCTAAAAATTATTCCAAAGAATTTCTTAATCTCTTGTTTGTAAGTAAAATAAACATTGAAACAAATATTGGACTTATACAAAATTTTGTGAAATATTGGCTCGTGAATTTAATGATCAAAAAAGATAAAGATAATCGTATAATCTTGATAGTCGCATACCTAATAATAATCGACTGTATTAATTTACTACGTACTTAGATATTGTATACGTAGGTGACATAATTCATTATATATTCTTTATTTAGAAAATTTTGCAAGATTAATAATAATTGTATTAATTTATATATGAAGCTCAGTAAATACCAGGGTGATTAACCCAAGAATATAAAATAGTTTCATATTCTTAACAAACAAATAAATTTTTATTATGCAAAAGAAAAGATATTTAAATATTCACACAAGGATTACAAAATCTAATTTGTTTCATAATCAATATGAAAAACAAGTGATTCATTTCATCAATGTGTGAAAACATTAAATCACTAAAAAAAATAATAAATACAAAAAAATATATATATTTACATTTCAAACATAACCCAGCTCAACCCAGCTCAACCCAGCTCAAACCAGTAAAAGAACCCACTATTTTGTAATAAATACATAAATGTGAAATATGTATAATAAATATGTATAATATAACATACATATATAGGGTTACTCAAAATATTATGAAAGAGATTATTTTCTAAATATCAGAGTTATTACGTCGCAGACAAGAATAAGTTTGATGTAAAATATACATTCGTCTGCAATATATGAAATTCATGAAATTAAAGAATAAATCTCAACCATATTTGAGCACTCTGTATATATACACGAATATAATTGAATAATGTATGCATGAGTTAAAAAAAAACTCTACCCTCACTTCATTATAAATGTTTTAAATGAATGAATGCAAAAGATAAAAACGATGTAAAGTTGTGTTGTTTAAATGCTAAAGAATACATGCAAATGATGTATGACTTTTTTTTTTTTAAAAAAAAGAAAAAAGGTAATCAAATTATACCAATCATTTTTACCAATTCTTCCAATTATTCCAACAAACTCTAAGAACCCATAAAATGAACATTCCACATATAATCCAACTCATCAATATTATCCAACTCTTCAAAACCCAAAATACCATCGTTAAATATGTAATTACAAACGCAACTCTTATTCCAATAGAATAAATTGAAATAAAAATTGAGTGAAGAGTTGATTCAAGTTGAGAATTTTCATCCAAATCGAGTTGAAAGATTGAAGTGAATAAAGGTGAAATATAAGTATCAAGTATTTGCAAGACAGTGGTAAAGTATTTGTTAGAAGAACTAGGGAGAGTGAACATCCTGAGTAAGGATAAGATGAGTGAAAAAGTACAGATGATTATGAATGGAACGTCTTTATCATTTTCCTCATTGTTTATAGGTGATGACGAAGAAGATAATGGTGCACGTGACGCTGACGAAAGCCTTGCTGCAGATAATGTTTGTGAATTATGATACGATTGTGACGATCGTGACGAATTTAAGGCAAGTGGAATTGAACTATGATGCATTAAATAATGTTCCCGGAATTCGATTAGATCGTATAACGTTACATTGCACTCTATACATGTAGGATGCCCGCGAAAATTGGAATCTTTGCCATCTCCATTTCGGCAATGCCTTTTTAATTCTTCTCTAGTAAATAATTGATGTTCCCATGAAAAGATTTTTCGGTATTCTACACAATTACCACTAAAAAATAATATTATAGTCAGAATAATATTTTAAAAATATAGTTAAAAAAAAGTAAAAATAATTTTATAACTCACCAAAACGTTAATTTATGAACATTACGAACGTGCTGAGAAAGTTCAATCCAACCACCATCACAAGCAACTTGACATGATTTTAATGGACATCGAAGCCTTATCATATTTGTAACCATTCGATAAATCAATTCATCCTCACATAATATTTGAAAATCTGAAATAATATACCATGCTTTTGATGATAATAATGTTGAAAACGATGTATCTGAGTCATGTGTAAATATTATCTTGTTTTGTTGTGCCTATAAAATTATATTAAGAACGATTAAATAATCTATAGTAATATCAATTAAATTAGTATTAAAAAAAAGTGTCAAAAATAGCTTACTCTACAATAAGGGCAAGTACTGTTTTCAAATAAAACTCGAGATCTCAAAGCACATAAGTAACAAATCCTATGATTACATTGAGAAACCGCATAAACACTTATATGTTCCGTACATATCGAGCAATAATCTACCACATTTTTTTCTTCGTCACATTTGTTTCCTACTTTATGTAAATCCTTAGTAATGGGTTGACTATCTATTGATGATATTGGACGGTTCGTGATACGCAAAGATGGCATGGCGGATGAATGTGGGCTTGTTGTGGTTTTTATTTTATTGATATGTGAAGGTATTGATGGTAATAATTCCGGTGCTAGAAGAATTGTATCCTTTTTAGAGTCAATGTAAGATATGTTGCTACACATTCTTATTATAAAAAAAAAAAAAAATTTTTTATGAAAAACTTGAGTCGAAAAATTCAAAGTGTATTTATGGTCTGAATGAGTTGTGAAAAATTGCTTTTTTGTCTTAATAGGTCGTTATATATCAAAAATTTTCAAATGTTATGCAAAGGCTTTTTATCTAAATATGTATAACAAATGCAGGCCGCATAATATAGACTAAAAATAAATATGACCAACAAGTTGAATTAAAAAATCTCCAATATTAAATAAGTCACAGACTTCAAGGAGACTTTTTTTTTTTTATGATTGCCATGCTGAACCGAAAAATTACGTATCTGTATATAAGGAAACCAAGTCGGCTGGCATGTTATTTGGATGATCAATGGATAAATTTGGCGATCGCATGCTTCAACTTTATTAAATATTAAACAGAAATATGTACTAATTTGTAGTTATTGTTTATATTGTACCACTTTTCGATAAATTAGATTAACCAATAAGTTTTCGACAAGTTTTTATTAGAAAATTTGTGATAACTTTCATAATATAAGGGAGGATAGGGTATTATGACGCACTTAAGAGTTGCCTATATAAAAATTTTTAGGAATAGCGTATTTATTTACAAAATTTATTGAAATAGATTACTCAGCGATTTAACTATCTGCCAATAAAAAAAAAAAAAAATCGACTTTAAAACAAAAGTATTGAAATATGAGCTTTCAAAATCTACTATTATGGTGCACTATGTTCACTATGTGTTTCGTATTGTATTATTGCATCCTTCCTCCGAACATTACCCAAATGAGGAAATATATTATAAAAAATTAAAAGAAACTTAATACTGTCATATGTAATGTCGACTTTTACTTATATCTTGTGATTACCAAAAAAAAAAAATTATATTAATATTATTTGATTCGTCTCAGTAAGACGAGATGTCGTCAAAAAATATGAGTGCGTCACAATACCCATCTGCGTCACAATACCCACCTGCGTCATAATACCCTTAAGTCATTGTTTCATTGTACAGCAATTACACAAGCCAGTGGCTAGAGTTTGGATTCGGTTTTATTTTTCATATGTTAAACCTTATTTTTTATAAGTTTTAATACATATGTCGATATGGAAATAAACCCAGTTCCAAACTCTAGGTAAGTATTGTGGCGGGAACGTTAAAGTGGAAGACCAAAGTCAGGGCCCCTTGAATTTGAATACGTATTTAAAAAGTTTACGCAACAGTTATATCCTACGTAGCAATTGAAATTATGCAATAGAGTATAATCGGCCGAGTAAACGGCCGATTGTACTTTCCTGCAACATTTCGCTTATATCCAACTACACAGAATATAATTGATATATTCCTTAAGATCATAGAATCCACAGGTCCCTGATTGAAAATAACGCTTGTATGTATTTAATCTGAATTGGACGTTTATATCATTCGATTCATCAATTCTGACTATTGAATACAAATCACTGTTTAATGTATAAATATTTATTTAAAATAACATTCTGAAAGCTTCGGGATTACTTTCATGAAATCTTTTTTTTAGTCAGCAAATAAACTTAAACTTGATTATAATTATTAATATAGTTACATAATTCTTTTTTAGAGAACTTGGACAAATTTATTGTTAAATTCTGTATTTAGAGCAAAATTGCATTTATAAAAAATACATATATATTAAATCTATTATTTTAACAATTAATAAGCTAATTTGTACGTATTGGTATGGGGAGTACTGTTTATTATGTAATTCTTTTTATTAGAAGTCAGACCCCCTACCCCTATGTGATCGAATTAGTAACCACTTATAATTTTATATGCCTCTAAAATTATGTACTCCTCTATTTAAATGAGTATTTTATTAAGGCCTCACTTATATACATGAAGTGAATTGATTACACGTAAAAAGATTCTTCTATTTAAAAAATTAGTGCTATTGAGATTTATATATTTTAAAGTCTATACATATATTTAATGTTTCGATTCTATTTTTCAGGGGCCATTCGTATTAAATTCGGATTTTCTTTAGCGCATCCGGATTATAATTCGAATCCGAATATACCCGGATTAAAATTAATTGATCTTGGTCCCCTTGTTTCACTTAATCTTACATTTTTATCCTTATAGAAAAAAAAAAGATTTGGGGTATAGATAATATGCTAGCCTCTTTTACGATTTTTCATTTTCTACTCGAAAATCAATAGTCAATAAAATAGACCTCGATTTAAATCCAGGATATGTTACAGTGCACTATGCTTCTAGGTTTGCAATTGAAACAGTCAACTTTCAAAATCGGATGGGTTGCTCTAAAGTATAGATAAAGTCTCAACTTGTACTATTCAATCACGTTGTATAAAATATAGAATTAAATAACTCTTCGTCAACTTTTTGTTTTTAATATCATCTAGTTTATCGAGTGAAATCCATTCAATTGTATGCTTACACTTAATAATCTTGTAACTCTTTCATGATGTTTACAAATATTTATGACTTTGAATAGTTCATATTTAATTCATCAATGAAAACGATCTTCATACTTCCCATAAATTGACTAAAACTCACTTTTTAACTTACTAATTCCTAGAGTAGAATGGAGGAAGTTAAATCTAAACAATGAGTTCTAAGTGTTTTAAATTTACAGTATATTATATAAACTTAAAAGAATTTCTGTTTGTACCTGGCGGGTATGATAACCGGTATAAGAAAAAAATCAAAAATTATTAATATCTCAAAAGTTTACTAAGAAAATCATATAAAGGTATCTTCAGCAAAATTGTTTAACATTTAATTTTACATATAATCATACAAGTATATTTTTTAACAGTTGAATAGTTTATTATCTTAACTTTACTAAATACCAATTTATTACAATGTTAATATTAATACTTGCATATATAAATAATACATTATAACTTGCCAAGTTGCTAAAATAACTTTAATAAATAATCCAAACAGCAGCATTATTTTATAATATAATTGAGATTAAAGCTAAATTATCCAAATTTATTTTATTTTATTTTTTTTGGTATTAAGGTGATCTCTTTGGTCTTTTGATTTTTATTAATCACTTATTGGTATTGTGGTTTAATGAACCACTACAGGAGAGCGTACAATTGGCTACATGTGTAACTTTTTTATATTACCTATTTAAGGAGTCTGCCCGAAGGTTCTCCACCAATTGCTGTACCTAACACCTCTGCTTGGGTGTTCTACTTTAAACCCTCTGAACCTGTAACCTGTATTAATATCACTG
>CAJVQA010010047.1:0-11663 GCA_910591915.1 Cetraspora pellucida | reverse complement strand
TTATTTTTAGTCTTTGTAACTAAAAGTAAAATAATAGAACTGTTCTATTATTTTGTTATTATATTACTATTATATTATTTATATTAACAAACTTTCTGTTATTTTACTATTATTCTGCTATTATGTTGCTGTTATGCTACTATTATGCTGTCATTATTTGGCAAATATAAGGTAGAATAATAGCAAATTTTTTAGTTATTATTTATCTTTTATTGATTTATTCAACCTGTGTTTAATGATATACTGCATTTGATCTATAAGATAGATCAAATTTAATTTTATGAATTGCTTGTTCAATAAGAAGGTATGTATTAGAATAGGTATGTAATTGATTAGAAAACTTATAGAGACATAAATATATATAGTTTTTTTGAGAGTATATGCACCTAAAAGCTAAATTAAAAAGTGCTCTAGGTTTGTTAATAAGTTAAGATTAAGATCTGTTTTATTGCTTTTTTTAGTCAAAGAAATGAATACAGTATATTTTTTATAATTACTCATATGATTATTTATTAATATTAAGAAGAATGTTAGTAATAACTTGAAAAGCAGTTTTATATAAGATGTTAGAGCTTTGAATTATTAATATAAGTAATTTTGAAATAATTCTTTTGAGAGTAAAATTAAGACAGAATGTGTTAGATAATATATATAAAAAATTAAAAACTGAGTAATGTGGAATTTTATTAAGTAAATCATTTTTTAATAATTGTCAAGTTTAGATAAGTTGTTAGAAATAATTTAATTAGTAAAGATTTGAATGATTTGTTTAAGCAAAAATAGGTTAGCACAAGTGTGGCAGTGGAAATATGAGTTAGGTAAGTTATAATAGAAATACATAGTATTTGGATATTGAGTTGAGTAGATAATATGAAATAATAAATAAGTTGGTAACTTATTAAAAAGAATTTTGATTTTAAAAAATTTTAGTCAGTTGAGTCTAAAATTAGTAATGTTGTATAAAGGTTTTGATTATTATTAAGATAAAGCCAAGTAGATCTTTAATTAATGTATTGATTAAAGTATGATTATTTACTGTTGTATTTTTGTAATATCTATATAGCTAGAATGTGAGCTTTACAGATTTGCTTAATGAAATGTCTTGTAAAAAGACTTATAATATTATTTCTATTGAAGAATATAATAAGAGTTATAGAGATTTATATAGTTAAATAAAAAAAATAATAATAATGGATGCTGTTTGGCCAGAGAATCTGCTTGCTTATTAAGATAATTGTTTGAATAAGTCTGTATTTTGTAAAAGATAATTTGTAGTTTATATAATTTAATAATATTTAAAAGAATGTACTAAATAGATTATAAGTTGAATTTAAGAAACTTGTTAGGGTGAATTAGGTTAAGTTTAAGGTTATTGAATTTAGAGATTATTGATTGAAAATTAGTATAAATATTAATTACTGAGTTGTAAGAAGCTGTTAAAATTGTAGCAATAATTAAAAGAAGATTAGTTTTGTATAATAAAAGCAAAATTGTATTTTAGTAAAGAAGGAGTTAATAGTTTAATTATTGTTATAATTTAGATTCATTCAATACCCATTGTGCATTGGTTAGTACTAATGTCAATTATAGAACCATCAGTATAAAAGAATAGTTGTAAATAGAAATAATTATAATAGAAAATAAATATAAGTTTGTTAGTAACTTTATTTAAAGTAAAATTTTTAGAAGCTATTAAATTAATAATAGGAATACTAGATAGATAGAGAGTAGAAGTTGGATACTTAATAGCTGTAAAGCAGATAAGATCCCAATAGTTTGCATTGATATTAAGCTGATGTTTAGAATTAGTTTTGCCAAGAAATTGTGTTGAAATAATTGCAGAAACTTCAACAGTACAAGTTTGATTAAGTCTATAAAAATTAAAATAATATCTTGTATATAATTTGTATTTAACAGAAGGTAAATAATAGAATTTTAAATAATTTAAGTTAATATTAAAGGTCTAATAAGTAATAAAGTAGTAGTTAGATAAAAGAAAGTATTTTCAAATTTTTCAATAATAATCTCATCATTGTAATATAGAAGTAGCCAAAGTTTAGATTTTGTAAGTTTTTTGAATATATTAATAGTATGATAAGCATATAGATTATAACCAGATAATTGGTAATATGGAAGTATATTTTAATAGTAAGAGTGTACTAAAATTTTTGTTCTTTAAGTAAGAAAACTAGAAGTGTTTTCTATCTTTAGAAAAATATAATAATCTAAATAAAAAATGTTTTCAGTCTAATAAGGTGTGTTATTAGCTATATAGAGTTGTTCAAGATATATAATATTTGATTATTAAATTGTTTTTTAAAAGTTAAGTATTTAGAATGCTATGATAGGATTGATTCTAGTGACTGATCTCTATTACTAATTATATAGAATTATATTAGATTGGAGTTAGCTAAAATTGTAATGCCAAGATAAGTAAGAAGTTGAATAATTTTAAAGTTTAGAAAATATCTATTAGGACTATCAATAGTTGGTTTAAAATAATGTAAAATTGATATAGGAGGTATTAGAGTGTTGAGTAAGTTTTTTAACAAGTTTAATAATGTAACCAAGTTTTTATTAATGAATGATTATAAGTTATTTTGTAGCTATTGTCTAATTTGGATTGTAATATTAAAAAGATCAAGATTGTTCATTTGAAAATAGCTAAAGATGTAATCTGGAGTTGAATATCTCAAATATTATAAATATTATATAGGTATAGGTTAAGCATTGTACTATTTGATATAGATTTGGAAAATGAGCTTTGTGTTTTGCTACTGTAAGATATTTGGATAAAATT
This sequence comes from Cetraspora pellucida, assembly GCA_910591915.1. Taxonomy (NCBI): domain Eukaryota; kingdom Fungi; phylum Glomeromycota; class Glomeromycetes; order Diversisporales; family Gigasporaceae; genus Cetraspora; species Cetraspora pellucida. The sequence goes on along the minus strand of CAJVQA010010047.1, from coordinate 8,863 downwards.
TGGTTATATGTAATATGAGAAAGAATAGTATTATGTAGTCTATATTCTAAAGTTAAAATAATAACTGTATTAATAATATAATCAATTTGTTTGTTAGTAATTTTTTTTTGTATTAGCAATGTTGATAAGATTAAAAACCTCTTTTTTAATTAGTTTAATAACTTGAGATTGTTTGTTGTTGAGTGTAAACCAACATTTAAAAACTTAAAAGGTTTGTTTTTAGGAATAGAGTAAATTAAGAATTTAGAAAACTATATTGAAGTGATAAGAAATTTGTAGCTAAGATAAACTTAGTTGAGTTAATTTAAATATTAGTCATTTGGTAAAAGAATATAGCAGTTTTGTTATTAAATAAAACTCTTCTTTGGACTGTATAATCCAAAGAGTGTTATCATATAGGCTAAGACTAATACAGCTATTTTTATATTATAGGTTTGAGGTAAATGTAAGTTGGTCTTTCAAGATACAGATAAAAAATATCTTGAAAATTGTAAAGCAATTTTGTGAATTAAAGAATCATAGTAAATTCTTTAGAATAAAGAAGTTATAGTTTTTTCTTAATCTATTCTATTTTTAACTAAATAAAAATTAGTAAGACCAAAATTAGATATAACCTAATTTTAATAATCTGTAAGAAGATTAGTGAGTGTAATAATAAATAATTGAGCATTAATATTTATTTAAAAGACTTTGTAAAAAGCTTTAAATTGACAGAGCCATATATTTTGCTTATGTTCTAAGACAAAAGTTATAATTGTTTGTTATTACAACTAGCATCTTTAATAATATTGTTTAGTATATGTATAGAAATAAAAGTGCTATTGCCAGATAGGGCAATATAGTTATAAGAAGATAGAATAGGATATAGTGTAAGTATAGAAGTAAAACTATTGATAAGAAGTTTAGTATAAAATGTTTTAATATATTCTACTAAACTAATGGGTCTTGTATTAGATAGGTTTTCATTAAAGATAGATTTTTTAGACATTAAAAAGATGTGATCATTTTTTTATTACATAAGTATATGGGAAGTTGGATTACATCAGTTAAAAAAAGCTACTATTGCTTTAAGAAAGGTTAGACTAGTCTGTTTAAGCATTTCATAGCTAATAACTAATAGTTCATATACTTTGTTATTGGGAAGTTAGCCAAGAGTTTTAGAAATTTTATTTAGTAAAAAATTAGCCAAGGCTAAATTATAGTAATCTGATTTGGTTGTAACATTTGGTTCATATTCCTTAGACTAGTTAGTATTAAATTTCTAAGTGTTAATAGGTCTATAAGCTATCCAATTATCAATATGATTTTGAATATGTTTTTTGATTAGTTTGAGATTTATGATAACATTATTTGTTGTTTTAATCTATATATTTAAAATCATAAATGGTTACACAATTTATGCACTGTCATATTTAGACTACTCAATATAAATAAATGTAAATAATCTATTAATTACCAATCTGATTGACAGGTCAGATGTAATAGTAAAAAATACATTTGATATTAATACTTTCATATTTGCAAAGACCTTTTTTATTATCTTTTACAGCAATATACTTATACAACAATGCCTAGCTATGATAACTTTCACTTAGTTCTAAAATAGATCAAATAATTATTTATATTCTGTGCATTAACAAAAACTTTCCTTGAGTGATTTTACTAATATACTCACTATTATCTAATTATAATATATGCTAACTCTAATCTTAATGAATTTATAAATTTTTATTGTTGTCACATGTTCTTTTTTGATGGTGACACTGAGGAAGATAACATGAATATCGACATTGATACATTAAGTAGCATTTGAACTATACTATTTGGCAAATTAAACTTATTTTAAAAAAAAATTATATTTAATACTTAATATAATTTTAATAAATTTTGTTATTTAATAACTTTAAACCATCAGTAAAGTGACAGGTTATATCTAGTATTGTTGAATTTTACTGAATCTTTGTAACAATTAAGTATGCTATTGATTTTTAATTTAGGATTAGTTTGAAGTATAGAGCATTTAAGGTTAATGTGCTAATTTATTTGTTCTTAAATTTGTTTAATGTTTTTAATATTTTAGGCATAATAAAAAGCTTGTTATTTGGTATTAGTATTAGTAATTTAGCTTGATATAAACTCATAAAAGTTAGATATAAGAGATATGTTAAAATGATGAGTTATATTAAAATAATAAATAATAAAATTATAATTTATAAATATAGATAAAAGGTTAGATAAGAATGCTTTAACTTGTTTAATAATGTTATTAAGTTTTTTAAGATTTAAATAAAGTAAAATAGCTTTAGCTAAAAATAAATATTGAAAGTTGTGAATTGTTGTTTTTTTATTAGAAATATATTTAGTAGTTGCATTAATAATACTAGTTTGAATTTTGTGCCAGATAGTTTTAAGAGATTCTAAAGTTTAATAGAAAAAAAAGGTTTGTTTATAGTAAGATTAAGAGTCACTTAGTTAGCAAAGGTTTTTTATTGCTTATTGTTCATTGCTTTGTAGTTGAAAATTCTTTGTTAAGTTCAAGTTGAGTATTTGTTTTTTTCTGTAAAGCATATAAAAATGTCCAAAATAATATAGAATTTTGTAATCACTTTTAGTACATTTTCTGTATCATTCAAGTAAAATAAGTTGAGGTATTTGAGTAAAGAAAAGTGAGCCTAGATGTAATTAATAGTACTGTGATGTCTACTGTTATGCCAATTGTAAAAAGAAGTAGTTGTATAATCCAGTATTGAAAATCTGGTTTGAAATTTATATTCTTATGAGAACACAATTATTTAATTTAATGTTCTCAAAAATATTTTTATATTCTTAATAACAAAAATTTCTGTTACCATTTTTTGAAAATTTTTAAATAGTATTAGTAATTTATTTAAATTCTTATCTTAAACTTGCTTGTCTTTTATGTTTATTCATTTTCTTTCCAGAATTTTTCAAAATTTACTTATTTTCTAATTGTCAATTTTATTTGTATTATAGTATATAGAGAACATATTTATTAAGCAATATGTTTTCAAAATTTTTTTTATAAAAAACATGTTTAAAATAACAAATGTTCTCAAATTCAAAAGTATATTCTCTTAAAAACATGAGAACATTAGATTTTCTACACTAGTATGATTTGCTAGATCATAAATATTATTGTATTATGAAAATTGTAGTAGTTTGTATTTGATAAATAAAAAGGCAAAATTGTTAGATGCTACATTAAAGTTACCTAGTATTATAGATAAGGTGTTTTGATTAGTTACTTATTAAATTCATTAAATAATGGTATTTTGAATTCAAAGTCTTAATTGTGAATTTTCACATAATAGATATATAGAGATAATTTGAAATTTGTGATTATGTTTGAAGAAAAGATTGATAGCAATAGTATAGTTAGAAAAAGTAAGTATATTGTATATATAGAGAATGAGATGTTAATAAATTATAAGTGCAGTTTCTGGCTTGGAACTGTTAGTATAGGACCAGTAATAGAAGTAATGTTTTGATTGTGAAATTGGTAGTAGTAGTATCTTTTGCTATTTTAGTTTCTGTAATACTAATAATATTTAAAGAATGAGAGATACAATAATTTTTTTAGACTTGCTGTTTAAGATTTTTATTGTATCCTTAAACATTGTGAATGCAGATTGTGAGGTTTGAAGAAGAAGTATTAGAATTGTTAGTTTGTAATAAATTACTAGAGATGAAAACTAATAGTGCTAGTATAGAAAAAACTGGTGTTGATGTATTTGATTTTAGCAGAATGTTTAAATAATGCCAAATAGCTTAAACTAATAGGATAAAGTTATTAAGTAATAGTATAGCTTTAAATAAAAGATAAACATAAGCTTTACTATAATCATTTTTAATAAAAATAATTAATATATAATTACAAGAGTTATTAGATAAGTAGCCAAGCTGTAAATGTGTCATAAGAAAGAAATAATAGTTTGTGAATAGAAAGCAATAGTAGGTAGTTGTAGAATAGGAATTTGTTATAGCAGGTATTAAGTAAGATGTTGTCATAGTATTGTTTAGCTATGGTGGTTTCATCATGGCCTTTTAAGATAGTCTTTACTAATTAAAAATAAGTGTAATCTAGTTCATTATCTTTTATAATTAAATTAGTATTTGGTATATTATTGTTTATTGAAGAAAATTTAGAAAAAATAATATAAATGAATAATAAGTATAGCCTAATAGTTGTGAAAAAAATATTTAAGTAAAGATTAGAATTTGTGTAGTAAATGTATGTAGCATTTACTATAATTAAGTTTGATTAAAATTGTAAGTGTATAATTAAAATTATTAAGTTGTGAATATTTCTAATAATGAATATGTTTTAAAAAGAAGTTAAGTATTTTAGAATATAAAAGTAGAAATAGATTCAAACATGCTAACCACTAATTATAGCATGAATCTAAATTATATAATGTGTTATAAGATAAGTCTTTAGTTTTTTCTTGATATAAGATAATAAAATAAGATTTAAAGAAATAAAGAGTTTTTTTGTATATTTGCTCACTGTATGCTTAGCTTATACAGCTGCAAAGAGTGCTATAGTCTGCTTTGTACATTGAGTCTGGCCATCATTAACTTGGTTATCTATATAAATAAACTTAATCACCTATATACTTACTTTATTCTCTTCTAAAAATAGTCTACTAAGTGTAAAGAACATTATTATCTTAGAAACAGTAGCTATATTTATATGATCTATAAAAAAATTTATTAACAAGAATTATAGAAAAGTGTTATAATATAATTTGGTTATAAATATTGTTTTATGTTTTAATTATTATTATCAGTGTTTGACTCTGACATAATAATATTATTATTAGAATGCTTAAATGAATTATTATTTTCTTTAGATGTTAAAAATGCTGATTGGTAAAAGTATTTAAATTAGAAAAGATGGATTTGGTTTTAAACAGATTAAATAATATGAAATTTAGAATATAGAATTTGTTGAGCATTAGGATAGAATTTTTTGTTATAAGATTTTCTAATTAATAAAATAGAAAGTTTATTATTTTAAGAATATGAAAATATATAAGTACTCAAGCTAAATACTCAGTACTAATAGGTTTGCTAATAATTTTGTTAATAATTTAGTGTAAGCAATAATAGTTATTAATTGGTCATTTGCAGCAGCAGTACTAAGAAAAGCTTTAAAAAAACTATAAAAATAATAGCTTTTTTGTGCTTGATTAGTTTCAGTATTATTAAATTTAGTAAAATTATTTTTAGTTTTGAAAGCAAGTTGATGAAAAAAGGTAATAGATGTAGGTTTGTTGATAGTAGCAACATTTGTTTGGTCTTTACTAAATGTAAAAAAGTCAAGAACAGAATATGTTCATTTTGGTTTAGATTGAGCATTAGTTGAAGCTAAAAAGTGTTTGTATAAATTAGTAAAAAAGAAAAAAAGTAAGTTTTTAACATTATGTTCTGTATTTTTAGGTAATATTGTACAGTTTTCAACTGTACACATGTAAATATAGTATAAAACAGCTTTAAAATATAGTTTAAAGCATTCTTGTAAAAAATTGATAAAAAAATGATTTTGAATTTAGAAAATAAAAATGCTTTGCATTTATTTTATAGCTTGAGAACAATTTGGTACTTAATGTGATTGAAAGTTTTTTCTTGGTCAATATTATAGAATTGTTGTTTATAAATATTAAAAATTTTTAAATTAGACTTTAAATTCAAATAGATAATTTTTAAAAAAGAAATTTAAAATGTTCAAAAAAATTGTTTTTTAAAAATATTAAAAGAAATGTTAATATTAAATTTGTCATCATTTTAGATTTTAAAAAGTAGTTGATTGGTATTATTCTTACCAATATTATAGTGTAGTTTGAAATAAATAGAATGAAGTTTAAGATCTTTATAGAATTTTTCTGCATAAATAGTTTTGTATTTATTATAAAGAATAAGATATAAATGAGCTAAATTGAGCACTATTTGTTTTTAATAAGCAGTGATATATAAGAAAATAGAATTATAAAGACAAAGATTTTTGGATAATTCAATTGGATAAATAGTTGTAGTAAATTCTTGTATAAAGAGAAATAAAGATAAAATAGATTAATTAAAATAAAATAGATATTAATTTGTTAATTTTTTAATTAAAGAATTTGCTTTATAGATAAAATTAATTAAAAATTTAAGTCAAAAGTTTTAACTAAATATTTATAATTAAGTTTTTATTTAGGAGTTTGTTAAATGCTAATTGAATAATTTTTTCTGAATAGATATCTATAAGATATAGTTTAATAAAAATAAAAAGTTGTTAAGCAATAGTATTGTTAAGTTTAGTATTATTTTTCATCAAGTTAGTTACTGGATATTCTTTAAACCAGTCAAGATTATTGCTAGAACTTTTTAGTTTTCTTTTTTCTTTTGTTTTGTTGTTTAATATTTTTTCCTTTTTTAAAGAAAAAAGAAGTAAAAAGTTAGATTTTGTTAGCAGATTTCATTTGTCAAAGTTTAATAAAAATAAAGATAATTTGTTGTTTAAGAGTAAAAGGGAGAATAATTTGTTTTTTGGAAGTAAAGAAGAAGGTTTGGATATTTAAACTAAATAGTTTTGATTTGATTATAGCTGTAGTTATTTGTTGTTAAAATGTTAAAGATGAAGTTTGTACAAGAGATTTGAGTTTAATATTTAATAGGCCAAAAGCACAGAGCTTATGCAAGCAGCAGTTAAATAATTATATTTATATTTGACACAAGTTTACTTATCTTTATAAATAAAGAATGTGCTAAATTTATGTCAAATAATTTAAATAATAATTTAAAAACATTGAATAATAACAAATTTTATAGATTATTATAGATTTCATACATTAAATTAAAAAATATTAAAGAAGATAATAAAGGTGAATTTAATAGTATATAGTGCAGATTAGTTTTATAATTTTTTTATAACATTAAAAATTGTCTTTAAATTATTAAATAAAATAAATTTTAAGAATTCATAAATAAGGTAATTTTATTTTTATTCTATTTTTCAATTTGTTATATTATTAATTATTTTAATTAATTTAATTAGTTAAAAGTATATAGCAAAATTAGATACAAAAATTCTTTATTTCTAAAATGTTATAAAATAACACATTAGTCAAATTTATTCTTAAAATATGCATCAAAAGTTTTTAAATAAAATTAAATAATTTTTAATTATAAAAGAATTTATTCTTAAGAATATATTTATTAAAATATATATAGCAAATACATTTTGCATAATAATTTACATAGCATATATATTACTTACATATTAATTATAAACAAAAAACAGTTAAAATTTTTAAAATTCTGTCATATATTATTTTAAAAATTCTAATTAATTAACAATATACTATAAAATCTAATATTTATTTAGTTAAAATAAGAATATAAAAAATTTTAAAAATATATACTATTACTTATAATTATAAATTTACTAAATAATAACTACTAGTTAAAAAGATGCAAATCAACCACAATTCAACTACAAATCAACTATAATTTGACTAAAATCAGAAGTTGAATTTTATTTTTTGGTCAAATTCATAACAAATTAGCCAAAAATATCAATCTATATTCAATCTAAAAAATACTAATTAGGCTAAAATTAGTAAATGATTAATTAATTTTAAAATTCAGTCTAAAATCAGACTCTGAATTCAGGTGTATTTTAAAATTCAATCTAAAATTAGACTTTAAATTTAGATTAAATTTTAAAATTAACTAATTAGTTACTAATTTTAAACTGATTGATATTTTTAAGTCAAATATAGATCAATTTTTTTGGCTAATTTGACATAAATTTGACTAAAAAATAAAATTTAATCTTCAATTTTTAGTTAAATTATAGTTGAATTATGGTTAAATTGTAGTTAATTTACATTTTTTTGACTAGTAAACTTTAATTTAAATTATAATATAGTAATTTACTATTTGTTAATATAGAAGTACCAAAATGTTATAAAATTCTAATAAAAAAATATTGTAATAAAAAATCCAATAATGACTAATAACTAAAAAACTCTGCAAAACTTTTATAATAAAGCAATAAGATAGAAATATTTTGTTAGAACAAAATAAATTAATATTAAAAATTAAAAATATTAAAAATTTATATACTAAAACGTTTAGTAGTAGAAGAAAGTTTATTTCTTATAGTGAGTCAATTTTAGATATAGATTTAACTTAAAAATATAAAAATTGAAAATTACTAATTTTTTTATAATTGAATCCAAATTTTTTCTCTTTAAGTATATATTTATTTTAAGTTATATACTAAATTGTTTTAGATTATAGTTTTGCAAAAAAATATGGCTATATAATGATGATATAAAAATTTTTTTTAATCAGTTATATATATAACTAATTTATTAATTTTGCTAAATGATCAGCATTTTATCAAATATCCAACTAGAAGTTTTACTAAAAATATCTGTAGAGCCTACATTCTAGCAATGTGGCCCTTCCAAAAATGTAACATAGAATGGGAAGCCCTAATTTCTCAAATCGACTGGAGATCAACTTGGTTATATTTTAACCATAACCAAAAAACAACTCATAATATCACTAACTTTAAACTCAATCACCTTAAATCATTTAAAATCAAAATTTTATTAAATGAACTTTCTACTTATTTTCACTTTCACAAAATTTACCCACATACATTCTATAATACTAATTGCTTTAACTGTAACCTTGCCGACTCCTCAACCTATTGGCATACATGCTCAAATCCATCACTCATTCTCAATATTATCCGAACCAGCATATTCGAATACATTAACCATACAGACCTTGATTTATCTATAAACCAACAAGAAGAACTTATTCACAAAATCAGTAATCACTA
>CAJVQA010010046.1:0-11663 GCA_910591915.1 Cetraspora pellucida | reverse complement strand
CTACAGACCTTGTTCCAAAGAACAATGTCATGTGACTGTTACACAAATGCCATGTGACCTGCCAGTCATGCTGGTGTAACACAGGTTACAGGTATCTTATTCCAACCAATTGTGAGAGACAGTTAACTGTAATACAGAGAGGATTTTCAAATTTTTCGTCGACACTGGGATTTGAACTCTGGACTTGCCACTTGGGGGTTGACAACTTGACCACTTTACTAGGTCACCACACCCCAGTTTCTATATTTGTTTATAAACTTTTTGAGACAACTTATATATAGTTTTATAGTAATATTTTTTGTTTCTGTTTGTGATTAGATAAATAGTCTGATTAATGAAATAAGGCTAGTAGGCACATATATTTGTAATGTTGTAAAATGTTAATTTGTTGTAAAATTATATTACTAAAAGAAAAGCTATTGTATTGTGAAAATATTTCTTGTAGTTCATTAATTTGAGTGTTAGTAATATCAGTAATATAAGTAATTGTTTCTGTTATTGTTTCTTGGATAAGATTGATAAGAAGTATAAAGTTCAGACAAAGAATTTAATGTAATGAGTGTTTTGGTATATAATATATAATACAGTTATTACTAGTTAATGCTTTTGGATATAAGTTATAAAAATAGGAAAAAGTAGATAATATGTTAAATTGTAGTTTAATTTTAAAGGATTTACTATTGCTAAGTATAAAGTTTGTATATGAGTTGGTTCTGTTAATGTTGTTATTTAGGTATAGCCAAATTGCTTTTTAGTTAATTTGTAAGAATAGAAGAATAACGTTGTTTATCTGATTTTGAGATAATTACATAACTAGTATATGTGCATTACAGATATTTTTGATTGCTTGTCAAGTAGGTTGTTCAATAGTATATTGGTTATATTAGATAGTATATGAAGTATTATAAGTATTGTTGTATTGTATATCCAGAAAATTTGTTAAGTTGTGGTTTGATATGAGCTTATCTGCTTCATTATTAAATATGTTGTCTTCATAAGTTGGTATTTTGTAAAATGTGATGTTGTATCTATATAATTTGATTAAGTTGATAATTGCGTGCCATATTGGCCAATAGTTATAAGAACATTGTTTATGTAATAATATTATATTGTTAGTAATTTTGTTAAATTTAGAAATTACAAATTGTGAGTTAATATAGATTTGAATATTGCTGTTTCAAGAGCATGTGCATATAGCTGATAAAATAGCTATTAGCTTAGCTTTGTATAATGATATTCAGAATTTAATTTAAAAAAAATAAGTTTTAATAATAGTATTGTTATGTATTTGTATCTATCCAATAGTCATTGAACATCTATCAGTAGTAATATTGATAACAGATCTATCAGTATAGAAAGTAAAGTTGGTATGTTAGGTAATTTGGTTTGCAATTTGTTGTAATTTAATAAAAAATGAATTGGTATAAAAAATAAAAGAGATTGGATCTTGTAATAAGGTAATAAATAGGAGTATAAGAATTCTAGTAGGGTTGTATAATGCAATTAAATATACAAGATCTGTATAATTTGCATTAAGCTTAAGTTTGTTTGTAGAATTTTGTTGTTTTCTTCCTAAAAATTTTGTAAAAAGAGTAGCAGAAATGTCAAATGTATAGTGGTTTAGTATTCTGTTAGAGTTATGTAAGCATTCTGTGCATAGTATACAATTGACTAATGAGAGTAATTAGAGGTTTGTGTTAGGTGCATTTGCTTTAATTGTCTAGTATATAATAGATATAGTGTTGTTGTTTTGATTATATTTGTGTGCTTTTCCTATTATTAATTGTTTACTATTGTAATTAACAGTAATAAGCCAAGTTTTGATTTTGAATTGTAATATTTAGTTGTAAAAGATAGAGAGTTAGTTTGTAAAAAACTCAAATTAAAGTTAAGTTTTCTAGTAAGAGAATATATAATGGTTTTGTCTTCTAATATTGTAAACTGCTAGTTCATTTTTATTATAATTTTTTGCATATATATATACAAAATTTTGTATAAATTTTTGCCCAACATTTTACAGATACTTTTATAAGCTCTATAAACAATTTAACTGCATTAACTGTCTAACTTCATAAAAAATTAAAATATGACAGGAGTTATATCCAACCATTGCTCTACAATAAAATGTTGCAAATCTGATAACATCTTCTTGTAAAGAAGTGAACAAAAAAAAAAAACTTATATAAAAAAACACAAAGGTATAGAAAAAAATGATAAAAAATACAACACAATAAATAAAAAAAAAAATAAAAAAAGCAAAAAAAGAAAAAAAAAGAAATATATATGACTTTTGCTATATGATTATCAGATAATCATAATTATAAACCTATATTAGGCTTTTAAAAATTATAAACTATACTAAATAGAATTAACTCTACTAATTTCTATTTACTTAAAATATATAACAAAAACTATATAAGATAAAACTTTGACTTAAATGTAGAGAGTTGGCATAGGTCACTAATTAGTTCACAAACAGTATTTCATAAGGTTTTAGCAGTTTGAAACATATATTTAAGTTATATTTGTGTTGCTGTATTGTTTCCAATCTATATAGTACTAATCCTGTTTAGAAAATAAATACTAATAACTGTTTTGATGATTTTACATATCAATCTTTTGAAAAAGGTAAACTAAGTTACTTACTTTTGCAAAATTTTTCTTGAAAAAAAATAGAAACAACAATTTTTATATATGGTTTTTTAAGTAAATTTTACAGTTATATAGTAGTTGCTTCAAGTTTCTAATAGTTCTAACTTGAAGTTTTCTATAATTGTTTTTAGAATACCTTTTTAGTTTGGATACTAAACAGAAAGAAAAGTTTACTAAGAAGAAAAGCTTGATTTTTCTTTAAACAATTGCAAGTATATCTGCTTCTTAGTGTTTCATATCTATTTTGGCTTCATTAACAACAATTTACTTTATATAAAACCAGAAGTATTTTTTTTCTTGATCTTGATATAATATTTTTCTGTAGTTTAGTTTGTTGTTATTATTGATTAGAAGATCATTAAAAAGAGTTTGATATATATATAATAATATTAGTAATACTTTTTTTTTTAGTATTAAGATGAAGCTTTGCTCCTATCTTTATTTAAAATCATTAAGTAGTAACTATATGAAGTTACTAAATATAAAAAAAAATTCTATATATACTATAGCTAAGACTAATACTTGTGGTCAGGGCTAACCATTAAACTGCTAATTATAAAACTATAACTCTAAATAATATAAATGCTACATGCAAGAGTAAGAGGTTAGACATATTTATCTGTAGCTTAAATCTACTAGAATGACTAAGGCTCATCTAGATTAGTTAAAATTTTCTAAATAATGTTTATTATTCTAGTATATACTAGTAAGCTACTTATAGATTTTACTAACTATTTATACTATTAGAAGTTAATTACATAATTATAAAGAAAAGAAACAAAAAGTAAGATAAATTAAATAAGAAATAAAGTATAATTAAAAAAGTAAAAAGTAGTGTTAATTGAATAAGCAAATAGATAAAGAAAGTTAACAAAATTGTAATAATGTAGCTAAGATAAGTAATATAGATTAAATAGGTAAATAAATAAAGAAAAGTTAACAGAAATGTATAGATATTGCTAGAAGAAAAGGCTATCATTGAGTTTATTGATAATTTTAAATATATTGAAAGTGTAAATAAAGTCAGTTTTTGATACTGTAGGTATAACAATATTAAGTTTTTTAATAATGTATTAGTTTGCTTGATCGAAGTATAACTTGTTAAGATTTTTTTTAAGTTAAATAATAGTTGGTTTAGAGATTTGAGTAATGCTATAATAGGCAATGATTCTAGCTAGAATTTGTGAATTACTTGTTTGAGAAAAGATTTTGTTCAATACTTTTTTGAGATTGAGATTAATAATTTCATTGTTTGTTAATGCAGATTTAAAGTAAGCTTAAAGATATACATTTAGAATTAGTAGATGTATTGTTTAGTTAAATAAAAGTTTGTTCAAATTAGTTAGCTAGTTTATAAAGTTCTTTAAAAGATAAAGTTGTATAGAATATTGCTGAAATGAAAGAAGATTTAAGAGCAGATATATATATTGTTGAATAAATATAGTGTTAAAGGATTATTTAAAGTAATAAGAAGTTAGATTGTAGATATTATGAGTTGTTTTTGAATTAAGAATTTTATATTTTTTCAGATTAGTGCAAGTGTATATATGGTATATTGCTGTTTTGATAGTATAATTTGTTCAGTCTTAAATGGATCAAATAGTTGATAGTTTAGATTTATAAAAGATTAGTTTTTTGTATTCATTATTAGTTGCTGTTGTTATTTGATATTTAATATAGTTGTAAACTTTTTGTTCATTAATGATATTAAATTGTTTTTTGTAATGTACATAAAATTTTTGAAACCAGATATCAAATTGTAATTTAATTAAGTAAAAAGGTGAAATATGATAGTTTATATTAAATTCTTGAAAAAAGATATTTATAATAATATTGATATAGAATTTAAAGATATTATAAATTTGTAAAATAGAAGTATTGCTTTTCAAAGTGTTTAAAATATGGTTTATATATATAAAGGTTTTTAGATAGATAGGTTTAAGTTGTAAGTCATAAAAGAATTTTTGATGATAAATGGTTTAGTATTTGTTATATAGAAATAGATAAAGACTAACAAAGTTTATAGTAATTTGAAATTATTTTTTAATTAAGTAAAAAAGTTTTTGTAATTTGTTTTATGAAAAAAAGTATATGTAAATTTGGTAAGCCAGTTTTTTGTTGTACTGAGAAGAATTTTGAAAGATATTTTAGTTACTTTGGTAATATATAAATTTTTGGTTAGGATTGTGTCTATAATAAATTTAGGTTTTTTGGTTGTTATAGTTTGAATTAATAAGTTGAAATTACTTTTTACAGCTAGTTTGTCTATTGTTATAAAATTAATAATTGAACTGTAATAGAAATCTTTAAGAATTGGTTTTATGAAATCTAATATTTGAATTTTAGATATTATAAGTGTAAATAAAAAAGAGTTTTTTGAGATAGAATAGCTTTTAAACTAGTCTAAAAGGTGATATTGTTAGATTGTAGTTTGTAAATTCATTTTGAAATTATAAGTGATAATAATAGAAAGATGTTTAAAGTTGTAAATAGCTTGGAACAGAGATATAAAAAAATTTCTTAAGTAGTTTATAGTATGGGTAGAGTGTTTTATAATATAGGTAGCAAAAAAGAGCAGGTAAAAAAGATAAGAATTGAGTAAGAAAATTGAGTTTTTTAAAATTATTAGTAAATTTTCTAAAAAGCTAGTAAATTTTTTAGATTTCTTTGAGGGAATTTAAAAAAATGTTGGGTATTTGGATATTTTCAAGGTTAGTAAAAAGTAAAATTTCTAGATCACTCCTATAAATTTTCTAAAATTGCCCAATAAAATTTCAAAAAGAGGTTTGGATAAAAGTTTGAAAAAAATTATTGATAACTTAATAAAGTTTTGATCTGTTAAAGATAAATTTATGTTGAAATAATCATCTTAATAAGCTAAATATATTTGTTTAATGAGAGAGAATAAGGTTGTTTAGTAAAATTTGATGAAAATTGAGAAAGTGTTTTTTTAGATAGTACATAATATAATAGTTAGAACTTGATAAAATTAGTATAGTTGAAAGCAAAAAGTTTAGTATACTTAGTTTACTTGAAAGTAAAAGAGTTTAATTAAGTATAAATTAAAGAAATTTAAAAAGAATATAAATAAAAATAATTTTATTAAAATGTAAAAGTTTGTTGTATTGAAAGATTAAATATGAATAAATGTATATTGTTTTTAGAACAAAAAGTTGTAAGAAAAAAGTTTAATTAGAAGTTTAAAAGCTGTTAGTTTAGTAAAATATTAAGAAAAGTTGAATTGTTTGTTGGAAAAAAGTTGGTTTTAGTGATATATGAGAAGAGTTAGGTAATTAGTATCCTAATATTAGTAATATTATTTATTAATAAAATAAATAATTATATTATATATTAAAATTTAAAATAATTATATTTTTTAAAAAAATTGTTTATATAATGCAAAAAATCTATATTTAATAGTTATACAAAGTGTTTTAATTTTTTAAATAGTTATAACTTTTTATCTAAGAGGTTTTAAAAAAATCTGACTAGTAACTTTATAGAGCTATATTAGCTCTACATATGTGCCAAATATTTTTTCAAAATCTCATCATTATAAAGAATTAATGTGTTTTAAAAATTGAAATTTTATATATAAATGTATAAATTTATATATAAAATTTCAATTTTCAAAATGCATCAACTTCTTATAATGATAAGATTTTAAAAAGATATTTGGTATATATATAGAGCTAATATAGTTCTATAAAGTTACTAGTCAGATTTTTTTAAAACCCCTTAGATAAAAAGTTATAATTATTTAAAAAATTGAAACACTTCATATAACTGTTAAGTATAATTTTTTGCACTATAGCAAAAAAAATTTATTTATGAAACAATAGTTTAGATTCTAACAAAAAAAATTTTTTGATAAATTTTATATATAATTTGACTGCTTTTAATTTTAATTTTAATTTTAATATTTATATTTTTATTTTTAAAATTTAAATATTTATTTTCTAACCTTTTATAAAAAAGTTAATAAAAAAAATAGAAGAAGAGAAAGAAGCTAGAAAAGAACTAGTCAAAGCCTGAACAAAAGATACACAGAAATAAGAAGTGATTCTCAAATACAAGATGCAGAAAAATGGTTAGAAGATAGAAACATTACTAACAAGAAAAGCTAGAACAAAAATAGTTAGATTTAAAATAGAAGATACATCGAAATAAAGAGTAATCCTTAGTTACAAAACATAGAAGAATGGTTAGAAGTCAAAAACACTAATGCAGAAAGAAATAATAAAAACATAACTGAAAAGAAGACAAAACTAAACACATAAGAATATATAAAAACAAGACAAATGAAGAAAGTCTTAAATCAACTCTTGGATAGATTAAATTAACTAAAGAATACTTAGCTAGATATAAAATAAGGCCTGGCTAACTGCTTTTGAGAACATTCAAGTTGAACTTATAAATATGAATAAGAGAATTAGGGATTTTTTACATAGCAAGAGAAGAACCTTTGAAGAAAAAAATAAAGAAAAATCACCTAATCTGAAAGAAAGAAAAAAAAAAAAAAAGCAGAAAATACAAAAACAAGATACAAGTAATTAAAAGTAAAATGGAAAAAAGAATGAAAAGAAATAAAAATTGCATGTTACAACATCAACAGACTCAAGACCAGAGATTGAAAATTGGAAAACCTGCTAAGCTGAGCAGAAGAAAAAGAGATAGTATTTTTGAAAATAACAGAAACAAACATTATAAAAAAGAAAAAAAAATTCTGTTGCATAACCTTAACACAAAATTTAAAGGTTACTAAATGAGTGCAGTATTAGACAAGAAAAAAGGATCAGATATTGGAATCCTAATAGTTGAAACCTGAGAAAAACATGTTAAAGCAGTTAAAAGACATAGTAAATATATGATAGAAATAAAGCTATACTTTAAACAACTAGTATTAATAGTAATAGGGCTGTATATTTTGCCAAATAACAAAGCAATCAGTAAGAAAATACAACAACAAATTGTAAAAATAGTAACAAACAAGAGAAAGCATACAGAATAGTCATATTTGGAGATTTTAATCATACAATAGACAATATACTAGACAAACTGTATCTACAAACAACAAATTATAAAAAACTGCTAATTTTCAATTGGCTTTAGAGACAAGATTTTACAGACTCTTTTAGAAATTTACATTTAACAAAGAGGGCATATACATGGTCAAGTCAAGAAGTAGCAACAAGAATTGACTATATCTGATTGTCAGAAACAATTGCAACTAATCATTAAGAAGCCAATATAAAGGAAGCAGAAGGTATAACAAGCAGTGATCACAAGATGTTAATAATGATTATATGGTTAGAGCACATAATTATGAACCAGAACTATGCAGAAACCAAATGTAAAGATTAGATAAAAACAATATATTTGTATAAGGAAGCAAAACAAGAAGACTGAGAAGAATATACTAAAGAGCTTTAAGCACAATTAGAGTAGAAAAAAGTGCTAAAGCAATTAGAATAAGATAGAAGAAGCAGTTTGTATAGTACAAAAATGCTAGACCATATATGAAATGCAATAGAAGAAGCTATAATAGAAGCAGCAAATAAAAAAATTTCAAAAAAGAAGATATTCAATACAAAAACAAACAAAAAATATCATCGAAAGAAACTACAGCAGTATAGGCACATGATTGAACTATAACAAATAATCAAAAAAGCAAAAATAAGAAAAAATCAAGAGACAAAGAAAGAAGAAAAAGAAGAGATAAACAAGAAACTTATAGACATTAGTAAAGAAATAGAAGTAGTATTACCAAAGCTATACAAATAATAGTCAGAAGCTTGAATAAATGACATAAAAGGCTGACAAAGAATTTTGAAAGACAAAAGAAAAGAAAACTGAAAATAAGCTTAAAGAAAACAGATAGAAGAAAATATAAATAAAAGATATAGGATGATTGCTAGTTTTTTAAACAAACTATACAAAAAGATAGTTTTGGACAGATTTATAACCCAAAGCAAAGATGAAACCAGTCTAATAACAGAACCTAAGACTGTTTTAGATGGCCTGACAAAACATTTTGGAAACCAATTTAGAAAACAAAAAACCAAATTAGAAGAAATGTCTGAAGAATAAATAGAAGTGTACAACCTAAAAGAATAGATCAAAAAGTTTTAGTATGAAAAGTTAGAAGAAAAGATAGAAGAAGAGGAATAGAAAAACACATTAAGAGAACTTAAAGCCAATACAGCTTTAGGAATTTTAGGCATAAGCTATACTTTAATAAAATAAGCAGAAAAGAAATTACAGAAAATCTTTAGAGCCTTTGCAAATCTGATTTTAAAAACAAGAAAAATGCCAAAAAAGTAAAAAATAGCACAAGTCTATCTAATTCCAAAAGATGTAAACTGGGAATATAATCTGAACAATATTAGACCAATAGCATTAATTGAGACCTTTAGAAAGTTAATTACAAAGGTGCTAACAAGAAAGCTATAATGTGAGATATCTAATTATATTATAAAATAATTGTTTTAAATAAAAGTTTAAAAAAATCTTTCTATAGTTATATTATTTAAAACCTAAGGAATATAGTTATAGAGAGTTTTTTTAAAAAAGTTCTTTTGCTAAAAAGTTATTTTAATTTAAAATTTTTTTAATTTATTAATAATTTTAAAAAATTTAGCACTTTATTTTATTAATAAATATTAAAAAATTCAGTATTTTTTTATATATTAAATTTAGCACTTCATTTTATTAATAAATATTAAAAAATTCAGCATTTTTTATATATTAAATTTAGTACTATTATATATATATTATAATAACTTACAAAATTTAGTGCTATTATAATATAGATTATAATTTACAAAATTCAGTACTATAATGAACTGCACTATATGAATTTTAAAATTTAGCACTACTATTTATATTTATATATAGATTTCAAATTTTAGTGCTATGATGTAATTAGATGTTCTGCACTATAGTCAAGATATTTATGAAAAAAGAAATACTCAAAGGACCAAATTATGTAAGCTTGCCTAGCAACTCAACAAAGTAACCAATACATATCCTAAATGTAATAATAGAAGAAGCACAAGAGAAAATAAAGAAATATGGATACTTCTGCAAGACATGAAGAAAGCATTTAACTTAGTTTTATTGAAAAGCTTAGAGTGGGCTCTTAGAAGAATCAAATTACTACAAAGAATAATAAAATATATTATTAACCTCTTCTGTAAACATCAACTTAAGATAATTACAGCTTATGGTCTAACAGAAAAAAATAATAGCAAGAAATAGTATAGATCAAAGAGAGGTGATTTCTCTACTAGTCTGGCAGCTTTTCTATAACCTACTGTTGGAAAGAATTCAAAAAGATAAATTACTAGACTATATAGTAAAGCAAAAAACACTAAAAAATACAGATATTAATTGTATCACAAAACATAAACAAATAGTGATTGCTTATGCAAACAATACTACATAGATTGCAAATAGCCAAAACCAACTGCTAAGAGTTTTTGAAATTGCAAAGAAGTTCTTCAAAATAAATGATATTGAAATAAATAAAGCAAAGTCAAAGCTCATAGTAATAAATTCTAAACTAAAAAAGAAAAATAAAGAAATTACATTCAGACAAAGTAAAATAACAGAAGAACCAAAAAACAAAATTATAAGATTATTAGAAATTTGGCTAAATAGCAGAATGAGAAAGTTACTAGTCTGCAAAAAAGCAAAAGAAATAGTTAGCCAAACAGTTAAAGATCTCAGATATAAAAAAATAACAATAAGCCAGATTATATATATAAATAATATAGTAATAATTCCAAAATTAGAATACCAGGAATGTGGCGATCTAGTGAAGTAAATAGGTTGTTAATCTCCAAGTGACAGGTCTAGAGTTCAAATCTCAATAACGGTAAAAATTTGTAATTCTTTTTGTATTATGGCTAACTGTCTTTCATGATTGGTTGGAATAGAATACTTGTAATCTATGTCATACTAGCATGACTGGAAGGTCTAGGCACTCATACAATATTGTATGAGGGAATACAAACTGGTACTGGGCAGTGTAAACCCAAGATAAGTCCTTAGGCCATGTAAATCACAAAAACCAGGTAGGAAGATGAAAGCCTATTTGAAAGACCTGAGTAGAGAGGTAACCTGAACCTTTGATGGTGCTACTATAAAGACTAGACTTATAAAATAGAGCTAGAACTTGTGAAACTGAGCAAATGTGCCAGTCTTTGAGAAGAGACCAAATAAACCAACCAGACTGTCAGAATTTCCAGATTTCAGAGAAAAAAAGTACATGCTAGCAAATATGTAAACCAGAAGTACAGTTTTGCTTTATCTTTTTGAACTATCTGAAATGGCAGCTTGGTGGAACTTGAATTGAATACCAAACTAGTAAGAATATGTTGTGAAGTTAGTACCAAGATTGGGGTAAACTTTACAAGAGCATAGTAGTTTAATGATATGCTCTGATTATCAGTATTGGTCTCAGCCATAGTAATACCAGGTTAGCTGTAAGAATAGGATACAGAAGATTTTGAAAGGTTTAGTACAAGGTCAAAGGTTCTCTATGTGAGTGAACTGCTTTAAAGACTTAGTGACAATGGCATATTTTCATCAACATCAGTCAGGATTGTTGATAGGCAGAGGTAGATAGATAAATACGAAAACAGAGTAGTTAAATAAGGAACCTACAAGTAGGTTTCAGGTATGGCAGCTAATATAGAACCTTTGGGCAGACTACTTAAAAATTAGACAATGACTAAAGTTGTACAAGTGGCTAGTTGTACACACTCTCTATAGTTACCTCTTGTGGTTGTAATGCAACTATTAGCCAAATATGCTATCAATAAAATTCTAGGTCACAAGTACTTACTTTAATATTAAAAAAAAAAAAAAAAATTAGGATACCTTTTGCAGTTAACAAGAATATCAAAAAAGATAATTAACAAGATCTACCAGCTGATAATATGTTTGGCAAAACATAAGTGCAATATGATGAAAACAACAAATAACTGCATAATTGAGCACAAAGA
>CAJVQA010010045.1:0-11663 GCA_910591915.1 Cetraspora pellucida | reverse complement strand
TTTTTTTATAATTTAAAAATAAATACTGCAAAAAAATAATCCTTATTTTCAAATATTATTATACCAAATTTTATTTAGATACTTTAACATTTTAAAAAAGTAGATCAAAGCCAAAAAAATATAATTATACAGACAAATTTGCTTACAAAAACCTATAATCTAAGGAATAGATAACAAGTTGCTATAGTCATAAAATAGTTAAACTACTAGAAACATAATTATAAAAAAAAAATAAAACTAAAATAAATAAAGTAGACTTAATATATTTAAATTAGCTATTTAATACAAAAGGTAAAAGGCTAATAACATGATAATAATTTAAAAGTTATTAGAAATAATCAAATAAGAGTAAAAAAACAAAATAGTTCAAAATAATAAAAACAAAAATGCTTAACAGATTAGAAAGCAGAGAGGTTAAAAAACTCTTTAAAACAGATAAACATAATATACAAACAATAATAATTAAATAAAAAAACCTATTAAAGAATAGATAAAAGAGAAAATAAATATTGTATAGTACAAAAAATAACAGATAATTGAAAAAAGTAATTAGAAAAAAAAAGTTACTAATAGAATATTGATAGATGCAAACTATAAAGAATATTTTAGTAACTGAAATTAGCAAATATAACAGATGTATAAGTGAAGAAGAATAGTAAAAAACAATTGTCAATATTGAATAAGAATTAATAACAAGATTAATGTAATTTTAAACATATTAATAGTGAAAAGCAACAATATAATCAAAACAGCAATAGACCAATTAACAAAATGCACAAGAATAGAAGAATAAAAAAAGAATGAACAAAAGCTAACAGAACTCAAAATACTAAAGGATCTAAAAATAGAGTTAGTTAAAAAATAAAAGTTAAGAAAGAATATTATTCAAAAAATAGTAGAAACTCTAAAAAAAAATGTATTAAAAAACAAAAACAAATATATAATATACACTAATAGTGCAGTAAATAGATAGAATAAAAAAAAACAATAAAAAAAACATGAGTATAAATAGATATAAACAAATAAAATACAAGATTAGTTAGAGAAAAAGATAGTATTAGAAATAAAAAAATGACTAATGTCAATTATAGCTAAGTTATTAACAATATAAATAGCAATTTTAACAATATCAAAAGATAAAAAATTAAAAATATTTACAAACAGTAATGCTATAATTAGAAATATTAGTAGAGATTTAAAATATATAGATTGAAATAAATTTTTAAAAAAAAATATTTTGTAAATAATAAAGATAATCAACCTAATTAAAACAAAAAATATACAGATAAAGTAATTTAAAGTGAAAAGATATAGTAAAAACAAATAAAATAATAAAGCTAACAGTCTTATAAAGAAAGAAACATAAAGCAAAAAGCTAATATATATAAAAAAATCAGTTATAAAAAGATAAAGCACTGCTTAAAGTGAAAAAACAAATAAATAAATATACTAACAAGACTTTTATATAAACTAGTAATAAATATCAAACTAGATGCAGGGTAAAGAGAAACAATAACAATCAAGAATTTAAAATTAGTAACAGAAATAATGATTTATAATTAGATATATTTTTAAAAAAGGCTAAAGTTAACTAAAGAAATACATTGTATAACAAAAAAGAGCAGTACAAAAAAATATTTTTACAAAATATATATTAAACAAACTTTTAATATTAAAAAAACTCAACAAAAAAATATCAAATATATATACAATTACAAAATGCCAAATATGTTAAAACAAAATTAAAAAAACACAAGAACATTTGACATCATGCAAGAAATAAAAAAAATTTTTTAAAAAAATACAAAAAATATTTATTCAACAACATGAAAAAAATTAAAAGAAAAAAAAACAGAATTTTATTTTATATGTTATATATAATACTTTTTAGAAAAATAAAAACAAAAAATAGAAATAAAAAAACATTAATCAAAAATCTAATTCCAAAAACCACTTAAAACAAACTAATACAACTTTTAAATACAAGAATAAAACAATAATTTGTAAAAATTACCAAAAACAATCTAGAATACTTTTTATAAACAAATTTGAAAAATACAATATAAAAAAATTAATGCATAAAAAAAAATAAAATAAAAATAACCAGCAAAATAAAAAAAATCCAAAAAATAAAAAAATTTCAAACAAAAAAAAAAACTAGTTAACAAGAAATAAAAAATAAAAAAATAAAATAAATTGAAAATAAAACTAAAAAAACAATTTTAAGACTTGTCATAAAAAAGAAAAAACCCTTTTATTATGAACTTTAAATAATCAAACAAGCAGCTTATTTTTATTTAAAATAATACAAGTTGCACTTAAACATCATTAAAATAGCCAGATAATGCTAGGCTTAGTTGTTAGGTATATATATGTAATTGCAATAGTAATTCCAAAAATCTTAATAAAGTACTAGCTTGACTGCTTAAGTTTAAAAAATAATAATAATAATAATAATAATAATAATAATAAACTAAGTAAAAAAATACCACAGAGCATTACATTCAATACCCTTCCAGGATTTAAATCCAAGTATATTTTAATACCATCATGAAAGATTCTGATTTATGCCTGAGTATAAATTGAACTTGCAAAACTAATAACATCTAAAAAAAATAAACCTTTACCTTAAGATCAATTTAAAATATTCCCTTGAATTGTACCCTTCTCCTCACACAATATCTCCAGGGTACAAATCAAATTTAGTGCCGTGGTTTTGGTATATACCTGAGTACTGAATGCAGCGCTCTGCGGTAATATATTTGCTCGAGAATACATAATCAATCAATAATTGGGTCAACCATTGATCGATTATACAGTATTTTATAAAGATATCTGTAAAATAATTTTTTTAGAGATTTCTTAACCGAACAAATTTTAAACATTTAATCGATTAACATAATCAATCATTGATTGACTCACTTTTGATTGAGCTTATCAAGCTTAATCGATCAATGATCGAGGCAATACACTATATGGAGGGACGACTGTAATACAGACCAGTTCCAATTTTTTTAGTTCCAAGACTTGTTACAACTTGCGACAGTGCTAATCTTTTGCTTATATATTGTTATGCAAAAGTAACTAAGCTTGTAAAACTGCGGTGTTTCATACGTATAGAAACTGTGATGGTATTACCTTAAATTGATCAGTCAATAACAATGAAAATTCGCTATGTTCATGTGCTCTGTTTTTTTTTTGTTTTAAAAAAAGATAGGGGCTCCTGACTTTCGGTTACTAGTATATAACAACAGAGGAACCTTTAATCCAGTTGAAAATACTCGTAAAATGGTTATAGACAAAGAAAGAATAAAAGAATAAAGTCATATTATAGTTGAATTTGTGATTGGAGAGGAGATTAAAAGATAATGACAAATCATCGATGTAGAGTTTGGAAGCAGTTTTATTTTAATATATGAAAACTAAACCCGGATCCAAACTCTAGGGTCGATATGGTGCTAAAATTAGGGTTTTGGGATTATATATTGGTATGTTTCTAGTTTCTTCAAGTATACAAAAAAAAACATTATTTTTCATAACAGTAAGTATATGTAGTGATAATTGATATTAAAATTAATGCTTGCACTGATTAGCTTAGACCTAAAGCGGAACTTAAAGCATTTTCACGTATCTAACATAGAATAAATTTGAATCATGCCAGCCCGAGAAGAATGCTACAAGTTCTGAGAAAGGGTATCTATCATCCCGCTTAATTCCTTCCTTAGCCTTTCGATATCTACACCTAATCCATCGAGATCTCTGCGAGATACAAGTAATTGATCATTGACACGTATAAGATTTGTACAAAGATCATATGTAGCATCGAGTGTTTCTGAAGATATTGGAGTGTTAGCAGATGGCAATTTAGTCAAATGCTCGATAAGTGACGATGACGTTGTGAATTTTAGAGGTTGAGCTGTAAAAATATTAAAATATTTTTAAGTGTCGATCGAATTTTTTTTTTATTGAGAAAATAAATTTAAAAAGAAGTTCACTTCTATCTCCAGATCCATCGGTTTTATTATTTTCGTTATCAATATCAGTATTGACTATCTCTAAGATATCTTTTTTTTTTCCAATAGCTTGCTTATTGTAAGTTTGTAAGCGGGTCAAATCCGATAAAATGTCGTTAAATGAAAGAGGAGGAGGTGGTACTGGAGAAGTTGGCTTACGTTTAAACATTTTTTTTCAATTGAATTAAGCAGGAATAAAAACTATCATTATGTAACCATATTGGTTATTTTTTATTAGCACGTGCCATCCACAAATTTTCTCAACTACCCGAAAGCACTCCCGAAAAAATATACGCGCCATTTTCAAATAAAAATGGACTGAAATAAACTTTGACACCATTTCAGATTTCATAATAGTTTGGATGATTTCTCTATTCTTTATATTTACTGACATGACAAATAAAAATTCTAAGGATTTAATCAAGTATATTTGATATACTAGGTAAATGCATAGCATTGTATGTCCAGAGCGAGTATTAAATTACAAATTATACTACATTTACTATACTATATATATGTGTTCTATTTGATTGGACGATCGTCACATGATGTGGCCGGACAAACAAACCTTGCATATCACCCTTTACAGAATAATATAGTGTCCTTCGCTACGCTCCGGACTAATTATTATCGTATATACACATTTTTGTGATATATATACGTATCCGGAAATTTTTATTATTGGCAAGGTTATGTACGTACTACATACAGTCAAACATTGTAATGAATTTCCTTATGTCAAGAAAATCCCGAGCTGCCGGCCAAAAAGATATGGGCCGCAGTATATCAAAATTCTCTATATATTTAACATTAACAATCGTGTTTTATAAGTAAAATTTCATTCTGAAAACTTTTACTTAGAGGTCGGAAGTTAGTCATCATAGTAAATTTTTGTGTTATTTACGTTATTTTACAATTTCTTATGTTTTTCGCGTTTGTTTTGTTACACGAGATCCTGTGATTTTATTGGATCCGGATAGGGTCGGAAGTGATCTTCAGCGATCTTCAGCCCGGGATTTTCTTGACATAAGGGTGCCCCATTGTAATACTCGAATATCTCATGTTCGATATTGAATAAAATGTCATTTTCATCTCCCAATGAAGACGATTATTCTGACCTTGAGAGACGCCTCAATGAATTAAAGAAATCTAATAATATTAAAACCGAAGAAGAATTAACAGAAAGGTTTACAAGCCTTTTTGGGAGATCAACAAGCTTTGAAGCAAAAGAGGTGGTAAAAGATAGAACCTATGAATTACCCGCCGAAAATGTATTGAATGACGATGAGGTATTTTAAAGGTTATTATCTAAACCACCATTCTAGTGTTTAATATATATAATTTTTATTATATAAAGATTGAACAATTGTTATTATCCGAAGAAAATTTATTGGATGATGAATCATTATTTTCTGTTACACATCAAAAGAAGCTAGACAGCATTGTTTCGAAATTCTTGGGTGATGATGAAAGTAATCGTGGCGATGACGTTGTAGCTTCAGATCTTATACGTCAAATACAAGATGACGTTTATCTAGAGAATAAGTATGGCAATAAAGAAGGAAAAGTAATAGACTATGATGAATTGGAAGAAAGATATAGATTGTTAAAAGGAGATAGTGTGAAATCATCATCAATTAGTAGTGAGAAGAGTGGTGTTAGCCCACTAGGACCTCCACCTAAACCTTTAGAATTATCTGAATTTGAGAATGATGATCCGGATACTTGGTGTTGTCAGTTCGATTAATTAATATGCTAATAATTTGTAAATATTTATAACTTAGGTATTAGATACTGACTATTTAATTTGTAGGTATTTGTAATGAAGATGCAGTAGTTAGATGTCGAGATTGTGATGATTTATATTGTCAAGAGTGTTTTCAAAATGGCAAGTTAATATTACTTAGTTTTAAACCAACGATTTTACCATTTTTTAGACTGACTCAATTAATTTTAATAGGACATTTTGGTAAAGATTCGGATAGCGAACTAAAACAACATAAATACGAAAAGACATGATTTATGAGAATAATAAATCGTAAATTATACTATGTATTATTATTATTAAATTTTAAATTATTGTAAAGGTTTTTTTGGAACACTAGGAAGTTGTTCCAACAAGTTTTGTACTTTTTTCTCTCGTCGTTTTTTGTTAAAATTGGATTCTCGTAAATAAAATATATCTCTATGTAAGATATACTGTTTTGGCTTAGGTGGTGGTGGGATGGGTGCTGGCGATTCCTTGTTCGTCTCTTTTTTGTCTTTATTTTTTTCATCTTTCTCTTTTTTATCTTTACTCTTTTCATCTTTCTCTTTTTCGTCTTTATTCTTTTCATCCTTTACTTTTTTAGTCTGTGTCAAATCTTTATTTTTTTCGTCTTCAGCAGCTTTATCGGCATTTTTTTCTTTTTTAGTGGGTTCTTTTTTTTCGGTTGATTTCGGTGATGGTGGTAGTTTTTTTTCTGGCTCTGGAACTACCGTTGCAAACCCATGATCGTCCAAGTGACTTGAATGAAAATAAGGTCCAAATATTAGTCATAAATTTTATATAGTTACAAATTTTATGCTAGCATTTTAATTGCATCGTTTATCGAAAGCCTATGAAAAAAAGATAATTGTTCATTATTTAAAAATTGCATTAAACCAACCTAGTGCAAGTATAAAACCAATCTAACCCATTATCTGTTGTCAAAACTGCTTTCGTAAAATGATTGCATATAAAGCATGGTCGTTCTGATGTTGCGGTGCGATGTGTATAAAGGTTCTTAAGCGTCGGCACAGCAGTAGTCATTTGCACAGGATAAAAGGAAATTTCGTTCATAAGCATTGAAGAAGTTCGTTTTGATTGGTTAATTGTAGATCTCGGATCACAATGAATTCATTGACTCACCTCTGATTGTAGAAATTCAATCAACCATATGTCCTGACCTTTCCGACGTTGTTAAGACCGGTAAAACTTTTGTTTCTCATTCACTTTTCTAATCTTTTGTATCTTATTGTATCTCAAGTCAAAAAACATTAGCTTTACAGCTAAAATATAGAATATTATGCCGGTTGTTGTATTTTACATATAATAAAAAAAATTTTTCATTTATCACGACGATCTTTACTTATAAATTACTTTAAAAATTACAATTGACTGTATAAAAAAAAGATCATCACCACTCATATTTATTCTAATTTCAGCCAATCAAAATGAACTTCTTCAATGCTTCGTTTATATTTATTAATGCAAGATTAGAACATTCTGTAATTTGTGCTATGTGTTTTGCCTTTTTTCTGCATTTTGTGTGCTTTAATTTGTCAGTATTAGTTGTACACTCCTCTGACAAAAGTCACTAACTGATAAATTATTTTTTTTTTTAACTTAAATAATCATGCTAGTATTTTATTAGAATTCTTGATACTTTACAAATTACAGAGAATTTTTTTAATAACTAAGTTCAGTATCACCTGATCACCTTATTAGTATCTAAGTGTAATCTGTTGCACTACCTCAAACAGAGGTAAACTGCTCATCTAACTGTCACCTTATAATAGGATATCATCAATCTGATAACATTTTCTTGTAAAAAAGCAAAAAAACAAAAAAAAAGATTTTATATATAAAAAAACAGAAGTATAGAGGTAAATGATAAAAAATACAAAACAAAAAATAAAAGAGAAAAAAAAGAAAATGAGAAAAAAGAAAAGTATAAAACTTGTAATTTACAAAAAATCAAACAATTATAATTTTAAGACTGTATCAAATATGAAACTTGCAAATCACAGATATCAGACAATCATAATTATAAGCCTGTATTGGACTTATAAAAATTATAAACTATATTAAATAAAAATTACTCTACTATCTTTCTATTTACTTAGATTATTTAAACAAAAAACCAAAAAGAAAAAAAAAACTTTGACTTTATTATAGAAGATCAGTATAGGATGCTGGTTAGTCTAAAAGCAGTGTTTGACAGATTTCTAGTAGCTCAAGGCATGTGTATAGTTATGTTTATATTGCTGTATTATTTCTGATCTATATTATAAACAATTCCATTTAGAAAATAAACACTGCTGACTGTTTTGATAATTTTAGATATTGATCTTTAAGAGAAAGTAAACTGAATCACTTATTTTTATAAAATTTCCTTTAAAGAAAAAGTAAGAGTATTAGGTGAACCAATTTTTTAGCTTTTGTAAGTTCTTAACCCTTGTGGGTGTTCCTTGTAGATTTTACAATTGTATAGAATTAATATATCCAACTTTGTTGTTTATTTAATAAGAAATTTTAGCTTTTATTACCTACTTTTTCTATAGTTCTAGAATGCTTTTTAAATTATTACCACAAGACTGTGACTCTTTTTTAACTCTATTTCAATGTTCAACAATGCATATACATTAATTCAGAAAGGTTTTCATAAAGTTTAATATATTAACTATATTATTTTTTGTAGTTCAGTTTTTTGAAAAGTTTAGTTCAAGTGATTATTAGAAAGAGTTGTTAACTGATTGACAATTATTTTTAGAATAATTTGTAAATAAATAAAGACTTTTTAAATCAATTTTATAAAAAAAATTAATAATATTTTTTGATTTTTTTTTAAAAAAAAATATAACCAAATACTTCTAATATTTATTTATATATTTAATATTTTATAAAATTTCCTTTAGTTTTTTTTATAATACATATATGATTAGGTATATTATTAATTAAATTATAATAAATAGATTTGTCTAAATTGTATTACTTTTCTTTTAAAAAGGAAAATAGCACAGTCTCATTAGTTGGTAAAAGGGTATACCTATAAACCTAGCATTCCAATTCATCCTAAAGATGTTTGATAAAGTTAAGATCTAAACTCTGTGAGGGTCATAAAAAATGGACAATTTGATTTTCTTATATACAATTTTTTACAAGCCATGTATAATAAATTAAAGCATTGTTATTTTGAAAAGTATATTCAATATTTGAATCAAGAATTTCTAAAAATAGTAATAAATGAGTTTTCAAAAGCTCAAAATAGTTATTTAAAGTTTGCCAGCCATTAATTCAGATTAACAGTTCTAAACTATTTGCAATAAAACATCCTTATACTATAACCCTTCTTTTATTAGACTTAAAAGTTAAAACAAACCAATTTATATCATACTTTTTATTAGATAAATATTATATATAATAATGATTATTATCTTTATAAACTTCAAAACAAAATTCATCACTTCAAATAATAGCATCCTATTTCATAGTCCAATTTAAGTATTTATTTGCCTATGCATAATAAAGTTCTGATTTGGTTTACTAACGAATAGTTTTTTTTTATTAGCTCAAGCATAATAATCTTTTTTATGAAGTTACTATTGCAGAGTATATGTTAAAATGTTTACAGAAGTTAATTGCAAAAATTTATCTTATAAAACATTTAGAGTAATTTTGTGATTTTTTTTTATAACATGAACTAGATGATGTTTATTATAGTTATTTAATATAAGTAGTCTACTATTTCAGTCAGAATTTTTTATTTCATCAGTTTTTTTATACAAATTAATTATATTTTGAACTGTTGTCTTAGCAAAGCTAAGATTTTTTATAATAATAGAAACTAAAGAACCACACCTCTAAGCACTAACTATCTGATTTAATTTATTTTCAAACAATTCTTTTTGTTTTTGTAATATTGTAAAAAAACTTTTAATAAAATTACTATTTTTTTTATATTTTTAAAAATTATAAGTCTTAAACTATCTGACCATATAGATGTTATTTAGTTATAAGTAAAGTATTATCTAGGTATAAATAAACTGTTACCTAGTTTCTATTTTAGTACTTTGTAGTCTTTTAAAAACTACTTTGATTATCTTGTTTAGTTTGTTTTAGATTCTGGTTTAAAGATTGTTTTGGCTTTCTTATTTGCTCTACCTTGAGTGTTAGTTAGAAACTAACTTGGTTATCTTTTTTTCTCTACCTTGAGTGCTGATTTGGTAGTTGTCTTTGGTATTCAGATTTGGATTCTGATTCAGATATTAACTTGGATAAAGAAAGGCTAAATTAAAAAGAAGGTATATATCTAAAAAGATAAAAGCTTCTGCCAATATTTATATAATAGATTATATAAATGTATTAGCAAAATTTTTAAGCAGATTTATATCGATATATAGCATTTAATTGATATATATTGATTAAAAATAATCACTATATATCGATTAAATTGCTATATATTGATATATATTACTAATAATATATAATGATTATCGATATATAATAATTATAAATGATTATAATTATTATTGATTAGTAATGATTTTTATAAATTTCATTAAATTTTCTTAAACTTTAAATTTAATTTTCTCAATAACTAGTAATTCAAATTGGCTCAAATTTTTTTGTAAATAATAAATATATTCAACTATAATATACTAAAGTTTTAACCAATTTAAATTAATAGTTCTTGAAAAATTATTTGTAAATAATAAGTAATTTTTTTAAAAAAATTAACTATCATTTATAAATAATTTCTCAAGAACTATTAATTTAAATTGATTAAAATTTTAGTATATTATAGTTGAATATATTTATTATTTACAATAAACATTTAAGTCAATTTGAATTACTAGTTATTGAGAAAATTAAATTTAAAGTTTAAGAAAATTTAACAAAATTTTGATATATATCATTATAAATCATTAATGATAATACTTAACAAGAGTACTATATATTGATAAGAATATAGAAATTACTAACAATATATATTATTTTTAAAATTTTCCTAATAAGCCTTCACTTTTAAATATATATTTACTTGTCTATCTTTTTTTTTTGTATATTTGTCTACTCTAGATATTATATATGTCTGAGTATATACTAATATTAGAATAGTCTTCTGTTAATATTTTATATAATGATTATACAGAAGACTATTCTAAGTATTATCTATTAAAAATCTATTTATTTACAATTCTCTTGCTATCCTGCTATATGTATTTTTTTGCATTCATCAAAAAAAAAAATATATTGAATCTACTCTGTATTTGCCTTGGTGCTTCTCATATGTTTTATAATTTTA
The DNA here is from genome assembly GCA_910591915.1 of Cetraspora pellucida. NCBI lineage: Eukaryota > Fungi > Glomeromycota > Glomeromycetes > Diversisporales > Gigasporaceae > Cetraspora > Cetraspora pellucida. Next base: position 601 of record CAJVQA010010045.1, on the reverse strand, counting down.
CTTAATATATTACTCATAATCTTACTGAGTTGAACTCTTATTATTATTTTAAAATACTTTGAAGTTATTTTTTCTTATATTCTCCTAACCTTTTTGGCCTTTCTGACCTCTTTCTTATCTATTACTAGTAGTATAGCAAAGTATATTTTCTTATTTTTTTCCTATATATAATTCTATTTTGCTATATTACTAAATATATATCTTAGACACAAATCATTAACTCTTCTCAATGATCATTTGTACTAAATTTTCTCTAAACATAATTATAGTTTTCTTAATTTTTTATTAAGTAAATCTACTTTGACTGTCTAAGTAAAATTATTTTTAATAAAATTTTACATATAGACAGTTTAGTTTTATATCTTTATAGATATTTACTACTGTGATATAATTAAACTTTGTAATTTTTTTCTTTCTACAAAAACTTAAAAGTTTATTAAATAAATCATAATTGTTATATAAAACAAACTTGTGGGTTTATTAAATACTCTCCCCACTGATTCTTAATTCCAAAACAAGGGAAAATAGAGGCCTGCGTTGGGTCCCGCAGCCCGGCCCGGCCCGGCCCGGCCCGCAAATTTTTGCGGGCCGGGCCGGGCCT
>CAJVQA010010044.1:0-11664 GCA_910591915.1 Cetraspora pellucida | reverse complement strand
TTTAAAGTATTGTTCGGGGTGCTACACAAAGTCACAATGACAGATTACCCAATCATATGCTGAGAATTGTACATGCATATTTGATCCGGGTATACACTACGTTGTACGTTGTACAAACTCCGTTCCTGGTATAATGTAAATCCACTGAAATGTGAAAAAACGCAAAAAAAAACCGAAAACTGACGTCTAAACTAACCTTGGAGCACCAAGTAGGTAGATATTTTATATATATAAACGCGAAACCTAATGAGCATAAGTTGAGGCTGCGCAGTAGATTCAAAAAATCATCGATTTTCTCATCTCTAGATGTACCTGGCTTTAAGCTCCCCTTTTTTTAGGAATTATATTACTCACGAATATAGTGTATCAGTTTGACACTTTTAAAAAGATTTAACATGTTTAGAGGTCGCCATAAAGAAGCTTGTTGGTAGAAAGTTGACTTTATATCGTCATGTCTTCGCCAATTTATCATATATTTCGTCAATTCGTTATAGTTTTCATAATTGTCAAGGTCTCATCATGACAATGCCATGAAGAAACATTCATCATCGCAAAAATAATTTTGTCAGGCATCATTAATGACAACACATCAATTGGACGTAACTAGCAGCTTCAAATGTCAGCATCCATAATTCAGTATTATATTTAAACATTTAATCAAATTTGGGTTTTAAAATTTTGAAAAAAATAATGACATGTCAAAATATATTTAGATGCTTAATAGTATATTTCAAATAGTTATACTATTGATAGTTAATCAATAAACAGTTTGGAAAATCACATATGAAAACCTCAAACATCAGAAGATAGCTTTATGAATTAATCCAGATAATATTGTAATTGTGGAAACTATCCAGGAGTAAACCTTCTAAATGGTGCAATATTATCAAGTTTACTCGCTGTTCTAAGGGCATAATTGTTATATCTTTTAATTCGTTTAAAATGTTTTCCAAAAGTCGGAAATTATTTTTTAATAGTTTGAGTCCTCATTGTTTATGAACTTTTAAAGGTATTTTTAACGTGATTAGTCTAGTGGATCGGATTAGTGAATGAACTTTTCGATCACCTATTGTTGAAAGCAATGATGTTTCTAAAGAAAAATTTTCAGTTAATTAATTATATTAGTCATATAAAAAAAAAATAGAAAACTTACGTATCGATTGAATTGTTATTAAAGGAATATCAAGATTTTTTTTTCTAATGGTTCGTTCATCTTTTAACACCATCGATTCGGGAGGGGGGAATTCGAGGCTAATATGTCACATCTGAAGTAGCGATTTATCTAAAGTAGCCACTTTATATATCTAAAGTAGCACCCTGGCTAAAATTATAACCTAACGCATGCATGAAGATCTAATTTCAAGGGCTTAATTTTAGCCAGGCGCTACTTTAGATAAATCGCTACAGTTAGCTAGGGATCTTCGAAGTCAATAACTATTCTATTAACTTAATAAATTAGATATATAATAAATAAGAGAGATAAAAGTGATAAATGGAATATACGGCTAATAAAATAAAGAAATAAGATATGATATAAATGGAATGTAATAGTTATTATTGAGACCAATAAGATCCTGTATTACTGTCGGGTGTAAATTGATGGTCTTGGTCACGAGTTATGTTGTAATGAGGATCGGCTTTATAAGGTCGGGTTAACACTACACTAGACTGATCGTGTATGGTTTCTAATCTTAATGGCAATTATAATATTGTTTAAAATATGGCTTATACTCAGGGACCCGGAAAATTTTGGATTTTATTTATATGAATTTCAAATCCTATAAATAAAATCCAAAATTTTCCGGGTCTCTGTCCTGGGGTAGTTGGAATATCGTGACTGATCACGTGAAAAATGCACGAAATGCAATAAGTGCAATAAGTTACATTTATGATCGGAAACGGTATTTTGGATTCAAAGGGGTAGATAGGGAATAAGGGGAGCAAATAAAGGATATTAAATAAATACGTGTAAATAGCTTTAATTAGTTTTAATAAATAATAAGGCCACTTACAATTGAATTTTCGGTTAACGTCACTTTTAGAACTCTTGGGTGGGGGGGATAAAATTAAACGAACATATAGAATGAACAAATATGAGACAATTTGATTAGTTAATGTTAATCAAGAGATTGGCGAAAGTTATCCAGCGTTTTGATTGGTTGTTCATTTCTCGGGGGGAGCCTTCAGCTGAGGGGGGTAACGTTAACCGAAGAATCAACTTCGAACGGCCTAAATGTAAAGTCGCATTTGTAAGCGACGAATTTAGTATTATAAATAAAGGCCGGAATGGCCCTTAGGAGTGAGAGTGCTTCGTTTGCTTTATTAAATAACAAGTCCCAATTTATTATATCGCCCATAATAAACACTAACACTATTACCGTTATAAACCCTGTAAACCCCTATAATGTACAAGTTCTTTATCACGTGACTCACACGGCTTGCCTTCGTGGACCCAAAGTAACCGAAAGCCTTAATCACCCACCAGCCAATCTAACACCCTCTTTCGTAAAGGTTACCTATCGTTGGTTGCAAGAGAATTCGGATTGTGGAGTAACTGAGTTGCAGAAATCCAACTTCGACAATATTAATATACAGTATCTACTGCTTGATCAGCATGGTCATATAGAATTTTAGCGAGTTTCATTAATCTAGTTGGAAAACGACAAGACGATAGTTTTGCCAAATTTTGAGATATTCCCGATTTTATATTCAGAAATTACATATTACATATATACCGCTTTCTCATTAGTTGATTTTGGTCTGATCAATCCTTTATACTGGTTACTGAAGAATCGCTAATGTGTATATGTTATGTCAAAATAATTATAATTTTGCCAATATTTCCTTTTATCTTAACCATAATGGAATTTTGTATTATCTATGTTTTATCCTAATACGTACGACATTTACACTTATTAATATTGTATAAATAAAAAACTAACTGTAGTTATCTGTTCAATCTGGTCCTTCGGTCCCAAAACGGTCTTTTAGAAGTACATAATACCTGATCTGATTGACTTAACATGCAGCCTTATCTAAGTGCTTTGAGTCATTTCTTAGCTGTAATAATTAAAAATCAATGTAAAATTCATGAACTTAATTTTTCTTCTACAAAAAAAAAAATCAAAATTTATCATAAAAGCATTTTTTTTTATCACGCTTTACAAATCAATAGTTATTGATTTGTTTTAATAGTGATTGTGTGATTATAGTGAATCATGACTAGGAGTTAGAAACAATTGCTGGCAATCATGCAATCACGATTAGGGTATAAAGGCTGTATTAGTACACATGATTAGGTTATATTTTGATATATATAAATTTGTATTTATGTACTGTATAACTCTTTTAAAATTATTTCATAGCTAAGTAACACTATAACAGAACAGGAGGAACCGTCGATGTTACACTAATGATTTTTCACCCGGTGTGCAGCATATAAAAAAATCATTTTACAATACCAGATCATTCCGATAGTACATGTTATGATTATAATCCCACACCATTTTATTATAATAACAATGGTGTGGCATAACATGTACTAGCGGAATGATCTGGTATTGTAAAATGATTTTTTTATGCGTTGCACACCGGGTGAAAAATCATTAGTGTAACATCGACGGTTCCTCCTGTTTAAAGAAATAATAATTTGCAAATCTGCTTATATCGCTATAAAACCGTTTACATTCAATTATAAGTTATAAAATTTTACTTGAACTTTCGAAATAATAGAAACTAACCATGTTGATATTGAGAAATATTCACTCAAAATTTGACAAAAATTTATTTACAATTACAAATTTGACTTGAATTATAGCGATAGCAAAGATATAGGTCTAAATTTTAGTTAGAGTGAGGTGCTGACCATTTTCTAGTACTTTGACATGTATTAGCTAGTACTTTTTTGAGATATCGATATAGTGACTATGTGCGTACCGTTACTTTGTTAATATAAGATAAGTATCCATTCATAACGAACTTCCATCATGCTAAATCTACAAATCGATTAGTAGTCAATTTTAATGCTATCTGACTTTAGGGATGTTAAGTGGTCCACGGGCAGTGATGGGAAAATCGCAGTTTTTTAAAATCCCGCACGAGATTACGCGAAATATAGTAGAGTTTTTTTAATTTTTCATGAATTATAAAAATTTATATAAAGATTATCGCTAGAAATATAATTTCTTGTTAAGATAATATATTTTAAATAGTCATACATTTAGCTCGCCCCTGGGTCTGGTCCAAGTTTTTCAAAATGATGCCAAATTGGTTATTGACACCCATGTTATAATAACGTTGTTTAAAGAATTACTTGATAATGGTTATACATTTATTATAACAAGGAATAGTAATTAAGAACTACCAACGGCAAAAAAAACTTTAAATCAAGAAATAAAAAATTCTACGTAGAAATGCATGCGCATTAATTTTATGTATATCGACATCAAATAATCTCATTAAAAATCCAGACGCGGGATCCAAAAAAAAATCCGCGCATCCCGCGCGTGGTCCATCACTATCCACAAAAAACTACTTCGGACCGGACCAGACTTTTTAGGGACTAGTAGGGACTGGTCTAAAATCAGTCCAGCTCTCGAATAATATGAATAGAGTGTCATTTTTGACACATTAAATAAAATTCAATAAAATGTAATCAATAACAATACACTCTGAGCGATAGTACTTTAAATAAAATTCGCTACTCTAATTGGTGAATTAAGCTAAGTGTCGACTTTGTCGAACAATAATGGTAAAGTTCATAATAAAAACCGCTAGGGTAAGACTTGTTTTTTTGACAGGAGTGAACTAGTTTTTAACTAGTCCCGACCAGACTTTTTAAGGACAGGACCGGGAATGGACCAGACACACCACTTAACATCCCTATCTGACTTTAGACTATTTCAAAAATTTTGAAGGTTCTCCATTTTTCCGAAAACTCGACATTACACAAAGTGACTATTGTAACCGTTGAATGGGAGAGCAAGTTAACTAGTATAGAGAAGAGACCAATTTAACTCAAACGCTATACGGGAAGATAGGAGCAATGTTAGTAGACAATACAGGTCTTTTATATTGGTTGGAAACTGATTCGTTGAATATGATTTAGCGGGACGGGTGCTTTGATATCGATCAAGAGGGGATGCGACTATAGGTGATGCTGTAAAGGGTGATGATCTTGAGGATTGTGATGATGATTTGATGATGTATTATGATCATGTGACTAATCAACGAAGATATTTTCTTTACGGCCGTTTCTACAGATACCGTGAATGACAATATTTAATTCCGCTATCAGTTTATATTTCTATCTGATTATTAATTATACGATCATTCGAGTCTTAATAAGCCAAGTCGATGTTACATGTCCGTCTAATTAAGTCTCGAAAGGTTTATTAAAGTTACAAGTCGAATTCAAGAGATAATTCACAAGGGAAATTTCAGATAAGCATTTACTTTTTATTTACTTAGATGAAGAACGAAAAGATGATCCTTCTTTATTGAACTTCTGGTCTATAAATACATTTGAATTTCCCACTAATGCAGACACCGAACTTTTAGCGTTCACACCCCAATTCAAATGTTTACGTGATACTTTGGGTGTATACCCGACAGATTAATGTATACACCGAAAGATTTGATGAAACGTCTTTGGTGTAATCACGTACACATGAATTTTTCGGTGTGTACATGATGCATTTGATTCTCATGTTCCTAAGCCACTAAGCCACCTTCTGTTTCTAAAATAGTATAAGTAATTAAATACTGTTGTCAAAATGGAATTGGAGTAAAAGAATTATACATATTTAGGAAGAATAGGATAGAGGAAATTTTGTTAGGAATGACGAACAACTGATAACTTCCTTCCCTAACACTATTTACTATCCATAGCTAATAAAATGCTAAATTGTCCCCCTCTATGATGCCTGTCTGGGAAATAGTTTTCGAGAAAATTTGCTTATACTCTTCTTAGCTAAAGTAAAATTAGCGTTAGTACCAGACTTTTTAATCAAAAAAGATCATTTATAGCATATATAGCAAACAGCACCTTATTTATGAAACAAATGAAATTATGATGATGTATCTGAATGCATTTAATAATCTACAACAACAAGCATGCATAGTCTTAGACCTAATGTGGGAAACCCGTAAATCTGTTTTTCAATTTACATTATACCGGATTTAATCTAGTCATTTTTGTCGATATTAAAGTAAGTTTTGTCCTGAAGATACCGGAAGTAGCAATGTTACCCAATTATTTGAGACGTCCCATACTATGTGATGAATAGCATCACACGATTTCAGCAATAACAATAAGGAGGTAAATACCTCATGCGATATTATTCATCATACGTCCCAAATAGTTTGGGCAACATCGTTAACCGGATGGATGGATGTTTCTAATAACAGATGATGCAATCATTTCATTCAACTTTTATATAGTAAAAATTTGAATTAATTATGATTATAAGGTTATAAATATATCATTGATTTAATGGAGAAAATAAATAAATAGATGCTTGATTACGTCCAAAAATATAAATGAAAGTTGCAGCAAAGGAATTGCTAAATGATGTAATTGTAGGCATTGTAGTTTAAGAATACGATGAATTGCTAATATAAACAAATAGTAGGTTAGCGCTAATTAAAGAATTTGAAACTTAATAGAAATATGTAATATATGCATATAATGAAATAATTTGCTAATCTTTTTTTTGGTTAGTCTCATATATATTGTAAATTACAATAGTTTATATTGGCCTCGATTTGGTTCATTCAAGATGTTAAAAAATGTAGGGAAAAAAAAAATTAATAGAATTCCGTTTCAAATATAAGATAGGCTTCGTGAAATCAATTATTATCGTCCATAGAAATAATGTTACTTTTGTATTAAACCAATTTTTGACTTCCAATAATTTAGAAACTTTGAGTGTCACAATATTCGTTCGACTAATAGTGATTTTTTTTCAAATAATCGCTTTGAATTATTTTCTTTTTACCGAGAATATCAATCAAAATCCATTAATAAGAATGGTTAAAACTCTAATTACTGTAGAAAGTAAAACGAACTAAATTCTATTCATTTTAAACTTGGAATTCATTAGTGGTACTTTATGTAAATTACTGTAATTACTGGTAACTAAAATGAAGAATAAATTAGTTGAATTAATTTTCTAACTGTTTAGCTTGAATTGTTAATTTTTAATTTCGGTTGAGTAAGAGAACCCTTAAACAAGTTTTTAGGTAGATAAAAATATATATATATAAATATGCGCCATTTCACCACAACTTCAATCTACAATTCACTATCTTTTCTTACATATTTTCTGAGCTGTGCAATTTCTTTTATTCATTCTTTCTATCTGTCATCATATTTGACTAGTCTTAATCTTAATACCGACTCTATTTTACTATTCCTTTTTTTTTTTTTTTTATAATAATCGCAATGAAATTTTCAATTTTCATTTTGGCTGGGTTTGCTTTGGCATTAACCATTAATGGCTCACCAGTTGATCTTAAAAAAAGGAGACTCGGTCAGGAGAATTCTCCTATAGCTGTAGGTTTTTATAATTGTTTGGATGCACAAGCCGACGATACTGGATTTGAAGCCGAGGCTAAAACTTTATTGAATCAATCTTCTTTGGCTCTTTCAGCCAAAGCTGGCCCATGTGATCAGCAAGATGTTGCTGACCAATGTATCGACCTTGCTATAAAAATTGGAAAAAAATTACGAAATGAAGAAGGTAAAATTAAAAAAGAAATTCTTACAGAATGCTGCAAAACATTTAGACAGCTTGAACGTAGCACTGATGGTATTGGTGTACTATCACCAAATTGTACTAAGTATGTCATAAGCGTCGTGTGTGCATATAATATAAATTCGAATATTTTCATTCATTTGTTCCATTAAAATAATTATATAGAAAACCAAGACATAAAGAGCTTGAAGGATTAGTACAAGCTCAAGATCCAACTGGATCAACAGCAACTACTGGAGTTCCAAAAGAACCAGCAACTACTCCAGTAACAACAAAAAAACCGAAGAAACCTAAACGGACTGGCCAAACAACAGTCATTCCAACAGCAACGGCGACTAATAAAGTTCCGAAAGATGCTGTGACTAGCCAACCAATAGCCATCCCTGCAACAACAGCTAATGAAGCTCCGAAGGATGCTGCGACTAGGCTACCAATAGCCATCCCTGCAACAACAGCTAAAGAAGCTCCGAAAGATGCTGCGACTAGCCAACCAATAGCCATCCCTGCAACAACAGCTAATGAAGCTCCGAAAGATGTTGTGACTAGTCAACCACTCTCCACTCCTACCCCCACTCCTATCTCTACTAATATAGCTTAATAAACAACAAATCGTTTAACTTTTTTAAAACACTTCAAATTCATTTTTTTTCAAAAATAATTACAGTCGTACCTCGTTATATCCCACTGATTCATATCCCTAATTTAGTTACATCTACGTATTTGAGCAGAATAACTTTCCTTTATTATATATTTATCTACTTAGTTATATCTCACATTAGTTAAATCTCCAAAGATAAAAGGAGGTGATATAATCCAGATATAACTATATATTGTTAGAATGATTTCGATTAATACTGCTTGGGTTGAGTTAATTTAGATTGATCTGGGTGGTTTTTTTTGTTTAATAATTTGGATTGTTAATTTTCTTACTATATATTAGAAATGAACTTTTTATTATTGTATTTAGAATACGTTCTGTAATAAATATATTCGGATTCTGCAACAAAATATATTTGAGATCTGTTTATTAGATATTGATTGATTTTATCTTGTTTCTAATTATATTGATAAAATATCCACACATAATCATCACGAAGTAGAATTATGTAAAATTTTTATGTAGCTTTACAAAAACTTTATAAATTTGCATATCCATTTATATAAACCTATATATATGTCTGCATAGAATTATATATATAAAAAAGCAAAAAATTTTCAACTTAAATATTATTTGAATTAGAAGGTTTTGAGCATGCTAAACATTTTACTTAGTGCATCGATCGGTAATTGCCTTAGTTGCTTTTGATAAATAGCTAAAGTAAATTAAAATTATTTTTATATAGATATAAATAAAATTTACAGATTTTATATTTATATAATAATTAACAAAAGTATATATAAAAATTACGTAGTTTACATATAAAAATTCTTATTATATAAATCTACATTAGGTTTGTAGTCTATTGTCACGAGCCAGAAAAACGTAACGATTCGTGCGTAACGATACGTAGCACGAACGACGATCGGGACCCACGAATCGTGCATATATTATTGACCCCCCCCCAGAAACAGAGAAACACGCACAATCGGGCCCCCACGCCCAGAAACACAAGACAAGGCGGTTGTGCCCAAATCGTGGAAGGTATTTAGGCCGTGGAGGCGATGTTCCAGAGAGACGGGATGCAAAATATTAAAGGACGGGTTAGTAAAAACATTAAAATAAAAAGTGAAACACAGATACATAGAGCAAAATACTTACCCGGTTTAGGTGAACCCCGCGGTTGCATGATTGTACAGAGGCGGAATTGTGTAGAAATAGGAGGGAGAGCTAAATTAAATAGAGAATTTATTAGTAATGATGAAAATGTATAAAAAAGTCAAAAGAAAATGTAATAAAATATTGATTGCTTGGGTGCTCCAATTAGTGGGATGAAGGATTGAAGTTCCTTAGTAATAATAGTAAAGGTGTCATTAAATAGAGAAACTCAAATACAATAAATAAAAATAAATAAAAGTTTATACTCACCAAATGTAATCCATGCCTTGAAGTTTTGACCTGTCAAATTCGCAATGTTATGTGATGTCTTGTTAGGTGAAGTGACAGACTTGTCATTTACCCATCACACTATATAAAAATTTACATTATAAGTAGTTGTGCAACATAGTTGTACAAAACCAGGAATGGGAGAAATCTACACAAATACTGGTAAACTATATTCTTTATTGCAATCAATTTCTGGTAGAAAAAAATGACTCTTGATAAAAGAAGTTGATAGTGAATATTAGTTTGAATTTCAGTGATTGAGCCTAAAAACCTATTAATAAAGTCAATGTCTAACTGATAAATTTGCTATATAGTTGGTTAGTTAGTGTCACTTAGTTTTAATGAATCTGACCCAAAATTCTGGGACCCAGCAAAAAAAATTAAAATTTATGGAACATAATTTGTTACCCATTACATATTTTGATTAAGTCTTTGATGATGAAAAAATAAAAATTATCAAATATTTAGAATTGAGGCCTAAAAAAAAATATTTTTACTATTGTTTGTTATTGTATCTTTGATTTTACAGATATATGTGTTCATTTATAAGTTTTTTTTAATAAAGAAATTTAGATAATAAACATAAAAGTTTTGTATCTCATACAACATTACCTTTATACAGTAGGAACAAGGTCTGTGCTATACATGATATGATTACTGTAACTGCTATCTGAGTTGATATTAATAATAGTTATCTTAGTTAATGTAAGGCTTGGCTTGGTTTTTATTAAATAATTATGTATTAAAACAACTAAATTGTTTACATGAATTATTATAAGAACCTAAAATTAAACTAATCAGTGTAATTTTAAGTGCTAGGGCATTTTATTTGTATTGCATATAAAATAAAGTTTCCTTTAATTAATAACAAATAATTGTTATTACATTCAATGAACTCTTCTTAACAATTACTTAAATCAAAATAGTATTAAAACAGTTTGAAAGTTATGTTTTTAAATAGATGATATCTTTGATTCTGTTTTAATATATAAAACAGATTGTTATTAATGAACTAGAAGTATGTGAAAAAACTAAGATATAGGTGACTCTTTTGATAGTTTGTGTCAAGGTCAAATCTTTCTGTGAATAGACTTCTTAACATGTTTAGTATCTAAATCAGAAAAAGATTCTAGAAATAATAGAGAAAACTCTGATTAAAGGTTATTAAAAGCTTGAAAATAAAACAAATAACTGAAAATACTTCCTTTATTTTGGCTCTTTACATATCATATTCATCAATTTTCTCTATCTATTTTATTTTTTTTATCTAAAAGTAGAGAATTTGGCTTCCTCTTTATAAAAGATTAGTATTGTTTATCACTTCTTTTTTTAGACAATTATGTGTTGTAATATGATGTAATAGAAACACAATAATCATATATATGGCCTAATATATAATATAATGAAGAAATAAAAAAGAATTTAAGTTAGAAAATTATAGTATATTAGAGATATATAGTAATTCCTAAAATTATGTATATAGAATTTTTATTCCTTTAGTACAGATTAAAGTGTAGTTAGATTCTTAGTACAGATTTAAAATATTAGTAACTTTACTGAAATGATTACAAATAAGATATGTCTTTTGATATTTTTTTTTTTTTCTTGTAATCTTTTTTAGTTTGGTTTAGTTTAGTGTTTTTTTTTTTCTTTCAATTTTCTATAAGAAAGTGTTATCAGTTTAGTAATATTCTATTGTAAGGTGGTGGCCAGAAATAACCTTCCAGATGGTAACTTATTACTGTCTGGTGTAGTAGATTATTCTTGAACATTTTTAGAAGCAGTCAAGGCATGTCGGTTTTCTGTGCCAGGTTATGTCAATCATGCGGTGTAACATCATAAAGTTGTACAAAATCAGCCAAT
>CAJVQA010010043.1:0-11664 GCA_910591915.1 Cetraspora pellucida | reverse complement strand
TTAAGAAGAATTTTGATTTTAAAGAATTTTAGTTGATTGAGTCTAAAATTAGTAATATTGTATAAAGGTTTTTGATTGTAATTAAAATAAAGCCAAGTGGATCTTCAGTCAATATTTTGATTGAAATATGACTACTTATTATTATGTTTTTGTAATGCTTATATAGCTAATATGTAGGCTTTACATATTTGCTTAATGAAATATCTTGTAGAAAGTTCTATATAATATTGCTTTTATTGAGAAATATGATAAGAATTGTAAAGATTTGTATAATTAAATAATAGAAGTAGTAATAATGGATGTTGTTTGGCAAGAGAGTCTGCTTGCTTATTAAGAGTATTATCTAAATAAGTTTGTACTTTGTAAAAGATAATTTGTAGTTTGTGTGATTTAATGATATTAGAAAGAGTATACCAAATAGGTCATGAGTTAAATTTGAATAACTTATTGGGATGATTTAAATAAACTTGAAGGTTATTAAATTTGGAAATTACTGATTAAGAATTGGTAAAAATATTGACTACTGAATTGCATAAAGCTGTTGAAATTGTAGTAATAATTAAAAGAGCTCAGCTTTATATGATGATGGCCAAAATTGTATTTAGCAAAAAAGAAGTTAATAGTTTGATTATTATTATTAACTTGGATTCAACCAATACTCATTGTGCATTGACCAGTACCAAAGTTGATTACTGAGCAATTAGTATAAAAAAATAGTTGTTTGTAAGAGTAATTAGGTTAAAAGATAGATATAAGTTTGTTAGTAGTTTTACTTAAAATAAAGATTTTAGAAGTAATTAAATTAGAAATAAGAATTATAGATAGAAGATGAATATAGGTTGGATGCTTGACAGTCATAAAGCAGATAAGATCCAAGTAGTTTGCATTAAGGTTGAGTTGGTGTTTGGAATTGGTTCTGCCAAGAAATTGTATTAAAATAATTGCAGAAACTTTAACAGTACAAGTTTGGTTAATTCTCTAAGAATTAAGATAGCATCCTGTATATTATTTGTATTCAGCAAGAGGTAGAGGATAAAATTTTGAGTAATTTAAATTTATATTAGAAGTCTAGTGAATGATGAAGTAATGGTTAGATAAGAAGAAGTATTTTTGTATTTTTACAATAATAATTTTTTTATTGTGATATGAAAGTAATCAAAATTTAGATTTTGTAAGTTTTTTAGATGTATTAATAGTATAATAGGCATAAGAATTATGATCAAGTGATTGGTAGTGTGATAATATATTTTGGTAGTAAGAGTGTGCTAGAATTGTATCTTCTAAATAAGAAAACCAAAGAGGTTTTCTTCCCTTAGGCAAGTATAAAAATCTAGATAAAAGATGTTTTTAGTTTAATAAAGTACTGTTATTCGCTATGCAAAGTTGTTCAAAATATATAATATTTAATTGTCTAAGTTGTTTTTTAAAGATTGGATATTTAAAATACTGAGATAAAATTGATTCTAGTAACTGGCCTTTATTACTAATTGTATAAGGCTATATAATATTAAAATTGACTAAGATTACTAAGCCAATATAGATAAAAAGTTGAATAATTTTAAAGTTTAATAAGTATCTATTAGGATTATCAATAATTGGTTTAGAATAATATAAAATATTAATAGGGGATCATAAGTTATTTTGTAGTTGTTGAAGTCTAATTCGAGTTGTAATGCCAAGAAGATCAGGGTTGTTGATTCATTAGAGATAATTAGAGATATAATGCTAGAGTTAAATGTCCTATATATTATAAATATTATATAAATATGGGGTAAGCATTATGCTATTTGGTATAGATCTAGAAAGATGAGACTTGTGTTTTGCTATAGTAAGATATTTGGATAAGATTTGGTTACATGTAATATAAGAAAAAATAGTATTATGTAATCAATATTTCAAAGTTAAAATGATTACTGTATTGATAATATAAGCAATTTGTTGTCAGTAAATTTCTTTATGCTAGTGATATTAATAAGATTATAAGCCTCTTCTTTTATTAGTTTGATAGCTTGAAATTGTTTGTTATTAAGTATAAACCAATATTTAAGAAACTTGAAAGATTAATTTTTAGAAATAGAATAAATTAGAGATTTAGAAAACCATATAAAAGTAGTAAAGAAGTTTGTGACTAGAATAAACTTTGTCAGGTTAATCTAGATATTGGCTATTTAATAGAAGAATATGGCAGTTTTAGTTATTAGATTAAGCTTCTCTTTGACTTTGCTATCAAGTAAATGTTATTTATATAAGCTAAAACTGATATAGATGTTTTTAAAGTTTGAGTTTGAGATAAGTATAAGTTGGTTTTCCAAGATACAAATAAAGAATAACCTGAGAATTGTAAGACAATTTTATAAATTAGAGAAATATAATAGATTTTTCAAAATAATAAAGTTATAGTTTCTTCTTGATTTATACTATTTTTAACTGAATAAAAATTGGTAAGATCAAGATTATATATAACTCAATTTTGGTTAAGAAGGTTGGTAAATATATTAATAAGGGTTTAAGACATTGATATTCATTTAAGAAACTTTGTAAAAAGTTCTAAATTGACAGAATTATATGTTTTGCTCATGTTCTGAATAGTGTTCTGATCCAGGTCAGATAATAGTGACCCGATGGGTTAGACATTTAGCCCGGGTCATGACTCAGGTCGATGGGTCATATAAATAATTATGACAATCAAAGTAGCATGGTTGAAAATCCATTTGATTGGTTGTCGATCCCTGAAATTTCATTGGCTGCTTATAATAATGTTCTATCCGAAAACACAATTGCTTATATATTAAGTTGCTAACAAATCTGATTATATTTGATTAAATTTGTCAGAAGCAAGTAGTATTGAAGAATAAAATTTCTTTAAAATTTCATTGTCTGTTTGCTATAAAAATTTAGGACTTACTACTTGCAAGTTATAAATTTATATAGCAAAAAGACAATGAAATTTCAAAGAAATTTTATTCTTCAATACTACTTGCTTCTGACAAATTTAATCAAATATAATCAGATTCGTTTATAATTTATCCTATGATCGATTGTATTTTTATATATAGTGTTACTATGATGATTGACAACCAATCAAATGGATTTTTTATCATGCTAATCAAAGTTTTTTATTGCTCTTTTTCGATTTAGTTGGATCAATGATCTGCATAATTTTTTTATATTTTGTAGAACTCATTTTAGAAGTCTTATATTTAAAAAAAATATGATGAACATAAAGTAGTTTTCTATTGTGTATTCACAGACTTAAAAAACACTATGCAGGTCATCGATCCAACTAAATCAAAAAGAGCAATAAGCACTTTTCAAATTAGGAAGACAATCGAATTCTATAAATACAATGAATTCTGCATATTACAATTGTTTTTACAATAATATGCAGATTTATAAAATTTATAGAATTCGATTGTCTCCCTAATTTGAAAAGATTGATAAAGTTGGTGTAACAATTATTGAGTATAACAGGACGATTTTAAATATAAAAAAAATTTTTTTTTTTTTGTGAATATATCTATAATCATAATGTTACTTTTATAAAAATTTTGGTTCAGTATATTCATGAAATAGTTAAAGCCAAGCGAATTGGAACTAAATTGAATTGAATAAGCGTAAAGCATTGACGCATTATCTGAAATCAGCTCAGGCTAATAATTTTATGAGAATTTTTGAAACCATTGTCATCATTTCTGTGAAATTTTTTAAAAAAGAACAATGGTAATGGCAAATACATCATATTTGGGTTAGGAAACCTTTCTATACTATACACATATACAGTATATTGTATAAAATTTCATGACCAAGTTTTACTGATAAATACACTCTAGATCATCTGTAATGTTTCAGCACCCACAATATTACTACTACTAATCTACTTTCAAACGAAATTACCATTGGTAATTTATTACTTTATCATCTTTTGGTCATTATTATATTTTTTATGAAAAATTAACCAACTTATTTTATTCTAGAATAAAACATTGTAGTTCTCTAGATTTAAATTAGCCAAGCAGAGAAATGAGTGATGAATCTTTAAATGATACGATGTTAGAGCCTGAAAACAATATGGTGTTCGAGTCTAATGATAATATGGTGTTCGAGCCTGATTATGATACAATGTTAGAGCCTGAAGATGATACAATGTTAGAGCCTGAAGATGATATGATGTTAGAGCCTGAAGCTGATAATCTAGATGGGTCAGAATCTGATAGTATGAATAGATATGAAAATTCACTTCAGTCTTTCATATCACAAACTAGCAGCAAATTTCTAGTCAAACGAAAAAGGTTGAAAGACCGGGTGGTAGTCCTGTAAAAGAGTTTTATGAAATGAAATTAATTAATAATCTTGAGTATCGGATCTGTCATCATAAAACTTGCACTCCAAAAATAAATATCTAAAGGATGGTTCTATTTCGAATTTATAGTATTATTTAAGAAATAAACATCATATTTCATGAGCCATGATAGAAGGTGGTCAGGTAAAGGTTGTAGTAAAGGATAATGTTTGTGAATTTTCTATAATACCAGAATCCTCACAACCAATGATAATACAAACATTCAATAAAATAAAAAAATATGTGCTTAATAACTCTAAACAAAAAAATCTTAATAATAATATAGTTGCTTTCATCGTTAAAGAACTTTAGCCATTTTCGATTATACAATTATGATCATTTAAAAGAATAATTGAAGGACTAGATGTCCAAGCTAATATACTTGGTAATGATCATTTAAAGGAGATTCTTATTAATTTCGAGGATAAGGTTTTGCAAAACCTTCGTGAATATGCACAAGATAGTTCAGAAGTTAGTTATATTTTATTTACTATTGATATGTGGACATCAAATAATAGTGATCCGTATATCAGACTTACTCTTCACTGGATTAATGATAGTTTTCAAATAAAAGAAATGATTGGTAACATTTCGTATCTCCCATATCCACATACTTCTGAGTGTCTTTTAAATAAAATCACTAAAATTTTAGATAGTTTCTAGCTTAAATGTATAACTACTAGCGGTACGATCGATAATGTGACAAACATTAAATCTTGTTTAGAAAAATTAGAGCGAAAATATAGAATTTTTAAAGTTTATTGTTTTGGCCATACTTTGCAGCTTGCAATTAATGATGCATTAAAAGGTTGCCCTGAAATTACTAACCTAATAAAAAAATATAAAGACATTGTATCTCACTTTAGCAGAAGCCCAAAGCAAAAACAATTTCTTTTGGAAGCTCAAATGAAGATAGAAAACCAGAATAACTTTCTTTTTGTAGTTCGCGATATTTCTATAAGATGGAATTCGACATTTTATCTTTTAAAATGATTAACAATTCTTAAGCCAGCAATGTATAAGTATAAATTGTTTTTAGTTAAAATAAATGATAATATTTCATTAAGAAGTTATGAAGAAAAAGAATTATCATCATGTCAATAGGAAAAAATAACTGAGTTAGTAAAGTTATTGTACCCTTACGAAGTTATTTCAAAAAAATTATCAGGTTCACAGTATCCAACACTTTCTCAAGCATGGTTTGCGATTAATTTCATTAAAATAAAACTTAATTGTGCAATAACAAATAATAGTGATATTCAAAAATTCAAAAATCTTCTTATTGAGTTTATTCAGGAATGATTTTCAGAACCAATGAAACCAATTCGACTTGCACTATTTTTTGATCTGCAAACAAAAGACATGCAAATATTTTCAGAAGATGAAAGACATAGTACCATTTCAGAAGCATGTATAGAGTATCTTGAATTAGCTACCAATTATTATGAATCAAATAATTTATCAGATGCAGCACCTAGTGACATAAATAGTGAAGATATTTTTTCTAGTCCCATGGCTCAAGAACATTCAAGCCAAAATGACAATAACATTGCTAACCATGAATTTAACTCCTATTTATTATTACCAAGAGTTCAGGGTGAAACAGACATACTTCAGTGGTGGGCTTCAAGAAAAGCTGACTATCCTATACTTGCAAAACTTGCACGCAAGTGCCTTTCTATTCTGGCTATGTTGGTAACATCCGAACATCTTTTTTTATCAGCGGGTCTTACCATCACTGAAAAAAGAATACATCTTAATTCACAATTCGTTGAATCAGTTTTGCTCCTTAAAGCAGCTCTCAAGCTTTGGCCCATGTCACATATTTTTGGCTAGAGTAATAAAAAATTTCATATTGTATCTAAATAGTTAAAATTAATGAATTTAGTAACTTATTATATTTTTATTGAATTAGGCGAATGGTTACGAATTTAGGTCAAGTACTAAGCAAATGTCAATTAAAATTGAACTATTAAACATTTGAAATTTTAGAAAAAAAGAAAAAAGATATATATATTGTTAAAATCTAAAAATTAAAGTATAGTAAAGTGGGCAAATATAAGGAATCACCTGAAAGATTTTAATAAGTCATTAGAATCTTTATAAACGCTATAAAGAATTAAATACTTATTATTAAATGAGTAAAGAAATAATAACTGTGAGAATAAAAATGGGTTGTATTTGTTGAATAAAAAAAATGCATAACACATGATTTAATACATTATGATGTAATTATGTATAATGTTATGGTTACTAACAAATAAAAAAAAAAATTTTACGTGGAAGGCCCTGTTAAAAGAAATCCATTTAATCTTTACAAAAGTTGCTGAACTTGATAAACATAAACTCACCAAAAATGTAATTATTACGTATGAAGAAGACTGTTGACTTAGATGATAAAAGGTTAGTTATTAAAATGTAAAAAACTTCATTTATTAAAAGCTCAAAAACAGGTTTCTGATCAAATAATTCATTCGCAAAAAAACTTACTCAATGAGATTTTACATAATGGCGATGTTGTAAATCTTGAACTTTCAATATCAAAATATAATAATTTGATAAAAATTAGTGATCAAATAAATTTTTTTTTATGTAATACAGTAATATCTAAGGATATTGTAATTTATCACAATAGCGATGTATCATCATCCCTGATCAAATGCAAGATCAGGTGTAACGTGAAATTGAAGCAAACTAGTCTTTTTGAATAATTGTTTGTAATTCAAGATTTTGCATATGAAACTACCTCTTACTCCTTAATTAAAAATTCCTTGCAAAATTTTAGGTTAAAATCTCTATTTTCTAAACTTATATCTAACTCTAGTCTAATGCTAACCTTAACCTTAAACTAACACATTTTTATTATTATTTTGATTTAACGTTATGCATAATCTTATAAGTGGTGATACATCACATAGGTGAAAAATTATAAAATCCAATATCTAATACTGTAAGTTCGAATTTATATAGTATCATCTTTTTTTTTAAAAAAAAAAGAGTTTAAATCAACAAAAAATATTTTTTTACTATTCCCGAATCTTGACCCGTTTGACCCGGGTTAAAGCAATTTCTGACCCATGACCCGTCAAGTTAGATGACCCATACAGGTCACCCGACCCGGGCCAGAATACTAGTTCTGAGACAGGAGCCATAATTGCTTGTTGTTACAACTAGCATCTTTAATAATATTATTAAGTATGTGTATAGAAATAGAGGTGCTGTTGCCAGGTAAAGCAATATAGTTGTAAGAAGATAGAATAAGATGTTATGTAAATTAAATTAAGATAATTAGTAAGAAGTTTTGTGTATAGTTTTTTAATATGTTCAACAAGGCTGATGGGTCTTGTATTTGAAAGGTTTTTATCAAAGATAGGTTTTTTAGATATTGAAAAGATGTAACCTTCTTTTTATTGTTTAGATATATGAGAAGTTTGAATACATCAATTAAAAAAGACAACTATTGCTTAAAGGAAACTGAAACCAGTCTGTTTAAGTATTTTATAGCTAACTTCAGATAGTTTACATATTTTGTTATTAGGAAGTTAGTTAAGAGTTCTAGTAATTTTATCAAGTGAAAATTCAGCCAAGTTTAAATTATAATAGTCTAAACTAGTAGTATCTTTAGGTTCATATTTCTCTAATCAGTTAGTATTAAATTCATAATTATTAATAGGTCTGTAGATGGTTTAGTTGTCAAAATAATGTTGGATATGTTCTTTAATTAGTTTGAAATCTGTGATAGTATTATTTGATGTTTTTATATTATTAAATTTTACTGGATCTTTGTAATAATTAAGTATGCTGTTAATTATGAGTTTGGGATTGGTTTGGAGTTTAGAGCATCTAAGATTAATATGCTAATTTATTTGTTATTGGATTTGTTTAATGTTTTCTATATTTCAGACATGGTAAAAAGCTTGCTATTCAGTATTAGTATTAGTAATTCAGATTGGTATAAGCTTATAAGAGTTAGATATAAGAGGTATATTAAGATAATGTTTTGAATTAAAATAGTATGTAATAAAATTAAAATGTATAGGTATAGATAATGAGTTAATTAAGGAGGTTTTAACTTGTTTAATAATGTTATTGAGTTTTTCAAGATTTAGATGAAGCAAAATAGCTTTAGCTGAAAATAAGTATTGAAAGTTGTGAATTGTTATTTTTTTATTAAGAAAGCATTTAGTAGTAGCATTAATAATACTAGTTTGGATTTTATAGCAGGTAATTTCTAGAAATTCAAAAGTTTGAGTACAAAGTGATGTTTTGTTTATAGTAAAGTTAAGAGAAACTTGAATAGCAAAGATTTCTCATTGCTCTTTGTTCATTGCTTTGTAGTTAAAAGTTCTGCATTTAGTTCTAATTGAATGTCTGTTTTTGCTTATAAGGGCATGAGGAAATGTCTAAGAGGATATTAGAATTTTGTGATCACTTTGAGTGCAATTTTCTGTATTATCTAAGTAAAATGAATTGAGATATTTAAGTAAAAAAAAGTAGGCCCAAATATAGTCAATACTACTGTGATGTCTACTGCTATGCCAGATATAAGAGAAGGTATTTGTATAATCTGCTAAATTATAAATATTATTATATTGTAGAAATTGCAGTAGTTTATATTTAATAAATAAGAAGATAGAGTTGTTCAGTAGTACATTAAAGTTACCTAGTATTATGAGTAAAATGTTTCAGTTAGTAGCTTCTTGGATCTATTAAATAATGATATTGTTTTCTGCTATTTTAGTTTCTGTGATACTGATAATGTTTAAGAAATAAGTGATAAAAAATCCTTTTAGACTTGCTGTTTAAGATATTTGTTGTATTTTTGAATATTGTGAATGCAGATTGTGAGATTTAGAAGTAAGATATTAGTGTTTCTAAGTTGTGTTTAATTACTAAAAATAGGAGCTAAAGATGCTGATATAGAGAAGACTGGTATTAATATATTTGATTTTAGCTGAATATTCAGATAATGCCAGATAGCTTGAATTAGTAGAATAAAGTAATTAGATAATGGTTTAACTTCTGATAAAAGATAAACATGATCTTCACTATGAGAATTTTAATAGAAATAATTAATGTATAGCCACAAATGTTATCAGGTGAATAGCCAAAGCTGTAAATATATCATAAAAAAAAAATAATAGTTTGTAGATGAGAAAGCAGTAGTAGATAGTTGTAAAATAGAAATTTGTTATAGCAGATATTAAGTTAGATATTGTTATAATATTGTTTAGTTATAGTAGTTTCATTATGATCTTTTAAAATAGTTTTTACTAGTTAAAAATAAAAGTAATCTATTTTATTTTCCTTTATGATTAAATTAGTATTTGGTATGTTATTGTTTATTGAAGAAAATTTAAAAAGAATAAGTATAGATAGATAATAAATATAGCCTAATAGTTGTGAAAAAATATTTAGATGAAAGTTGAGATTTGTGTAATAAATATATATAGTATTTACTATAATTGATTTTGATTAATATTGTAAATGCATAGTTGAAATTGTTTAATTATGAATAGTTGTAATAATAAATATATTTTAAAAAGAAGCTAAGTGTTTGAGAATATGAAAGTAGAGGTAGGTTCAAACATGATAATCACAGGTTATAATATGAGTCTGGAATATATAGTATATTGTAAAATAAGTCTTGTAGTTCTTCCTTAATATAAGATAATAAAATGGAGTTTAAAGAAATAGAGAGTTCTTCTGTAAATTTGCTTACCATATGCTTGGTTTGCACAGCTACACAGAATACCATAGCCTGTTCTGTATGTTGGGTTTGACTATTATTAACCTGGTTCTTTATATAAATAGACTTAACTACCTGTTTACTTATATTATTCTCTTCTAAAAATGGTCTACTAAGTGTAAAAAACATCATTATCTTAGAAGTAGTAACTGCATTTATGTGCTCTACAGAAGAGTTTATTGAAAAGAGTTATGAGAAAGTGTTGTTACATGATTTGGTTATAAATTTTGATCTGTTTTTTGATTATTATTATTAGTATTGACTCTGATATAATGATGTTATCATCAAGAAGCTCAGATGAATTATTATTTTCTTTGAAAGTTGAAGATATTGATTTGGTAAGGGTATTTAAATCAGAAAAGATGAAATTGATTTTGGGTAGATTAAATTTAATGTTAAATTTAGAGTATAAAATTTGTTGAGCTTTAGGATAAAATTGTTTGTTATAAGATTCTCTATTTGATGAAATAGAGAGTTTGTTATTTTTAAAAATATGAAAGTATATAAATAATTAAGCTAAATACTCAGTACTAATAGGTTTGCTAGTAATTTTATCAATAATTTGGTGTAGATAGTGGTTGTTAATTTGGTTATTTGCAGCAGCAGCACTAAGGTAAGCTTTGAAAAAAACTATAAAAAAAGTAACTTTCTCATACTTGGTTGGTTTCAGTATAGATATTTTATTTTAAATTCTCTAATTTTGCAATTCTTATATTAAATTTATTAAATTATTTAAGATCCAGATTTTTATCTCAATTTTAGTATTATAGTTTATAGAACTATTTTTATTCTTGAGATAAACCTTTTAGATTGGATTATATTTCTATTTATATTATAACCAGAACCAAAATTTGTAATTAAAACTAATTATTAAATCATTTTTATTTTTATAAATTTTACTTAAATACTAATATCTATCTTTTTATTATTTTCTTTATTTTCTTTTATTATTATTATTATTATTTTGTTAAAGGCCATACTTTGTGATGATACTTTATTGACTTTTATTGGATTAGTTATTACAACTATTTTTATAGAGATAAAAGTACAACTAGTTATATATACAACTTTTAGTTATCTATTTAAGTAGTTTGCTTTAAGGTTTTATACTAGATACTGTACCTATAACTTACTAGAAAATTATCTATTTAAACCTTCTAATCATCTGCTCTGTTATGATGTAACTCCAACTTACCTTATATATATACCTAATCAGTATATTGTCTAAGCAGTATGGTACTTACTCTTTTTGTATTAATTCTTAGGCTGTTATTTATTTCAGAGTACATTATGCTAGTAAAACATAAAGAGTCTTTTATTATTAACTATCTATTCACTTTTAGAACACTAACAAGAGCTATAGGGGTGTGGCAACCTAGTGAAGTGGATAGGTTGTCAACTCCCAAGTGGCAGGTCTAGAGTTCAAATCCCAGTGACGGTGAAAATTTGCAATTCTTTCTGTGTTATGACTAACTGACTTCTGTGATTGGTTGGGATAGGATACCTGTAACCCGTGTCATACCAGCCTGACTGGAAGGTCTAGGCATTTGTGCAACATTGTACAAAAGAACACAAA
>CAJVQA010010042.1:0-11665 GCA_910591915.1 Cetraspora pellucida | reverse complement strand
ATTAATATGTACAACTAAAATTACTAATAAAGATATGAGCAAGGCCTCACCTTAATACCAAAAAAAATATATATATTAACTAAAAATTAATTATATATTTTAAAACAATATTTTATATTTTTACGATAATATATTAAAAATATTTAATTAAAATATTAAAATATTTTTACAATTATTACAATATAGTTTTATATAATATATTAAAACACAAACCTTTATACTTATGCAAAATTCACATGACCTTCATTTAAACATTGCTACACATAATATTAGAGGATTTAACACAATTACAAAAAAAGAAACTTGGCAAAATTATTGCCTTTATAATGATATTAACATTGTCTATATTACTAAAACAAAAATTGCTAATACTACTAACCTTCACTTTTGTAATAATAATCAGTTTACATACTTTTGGACAAATTCTAAAAATTCTGCTAAAAGTGCAACCATTATAATTCACAATTACCTTCAATCACATATATACAACTGTCAAACACATTCTGGAAAAGCAATAGTCTTAGACCTTTTCTTTAAAATTAAAGTTAAATTCCACATTATAGCAGTTTATCTTTCTTCTACTAACACACATCAATGTAATAAAATACAAAAAACAGTTATTTTATAGATCTAACAAGCCTATCAACTAAACCTTCATCTAATTATTCTTGGTAACTTCAATACACATGATGATATTTGTAGCTCATTATTAAAATTTTGACTTACTAACTACTTTCATTAAGCCAATATGTATGATCTTGGTACACATATTGATAACAAACACTTCACATGGTCAAACAATACTAGTTAAAGTCACATTGACTATATATGGACAGACTTATTTAATATACAGTTTTTTCTTTCTTACAATCTTGATGATAATAACAATTCTACACTAAGTAACACTCTATTCTTCTTTTTTTATAGTCCTTTACTAATGCATTTAGTAAACCTCCATGCTATCATACTGGCATTAGTCATAGAATCTTTAATTACAATATCATGTTATCAGAAAAATGGACAGAATTTTCTGATCTGCTCTCTAAAAAACTTAACTCACATAACACTCCACTTGATTGCAACACCAATAAAACCATAGAAACTACTTGGTATAAAATTGAACACTCAATTATTTATACTGCTATACACTCAATTTCTAATAAAAAATCTCGCAAATATAGTTATAATCACAAATATTTACCTCACAGTACTACACTTCACCTATCACTTAAAGAACTTGGACATTTAATTAAAATTGTTAAAAATCTGAATAACAATTTAAATATCGACACAATTAATTTTAAGATTATAAATATAAATACAAGATCTAATTGTGATCTTCAAATCTTATTCTCTAATCAATAGCCAGAACTTAAACAATGAACTTAGCATGCTCAAGATATTTGGAAACAGCTCTATCATGCATGCCATTTGAAAAACTCCTTGCTGCTTTGACAACAAATTCAACAAGTTATTAAAAAAAGATGTAAAACACTCTCTACATATCCCAAACAAGCTTTAAACAGCATCCTTAATCATTACAAATCTCCTATTCATTTTTCAAATATTAAACTTCCTAACCAACTTGTTACAGAGACATATCTTATTAAGCAACATATACAATCTCATTTTCTCAACTAGACAGCCTATTAACCAATTGACCAAAACCTATTTAATAATTTTTGGTCTATACAATACCAATCACAATTACATATTGATACTCAATAGTATAGCTCTCTTATCACTTCTATCACAGAAGAAGAAGTGTCCTAAACTATAACAAAACTTGCTAATGAAAAAGCCTATGGCCTTACAGATATCAGTTATGAAATGCTTAAACATGCAGGTGTTGTTTGCATTAAAATTATAACTGTCCTATTTAATTGCTGCCTTAACTCAGGCCAAACTTCAAAATAATAAAAGCATAGCAAAATATACTCTATTTCTAAGCACAATACATTTGATGGAAATTTTAATCTTACTCATCATATAAGCTTAATTGGACATATTTATAAAGTCTATACAAAGATTATTACAAACAGAATTAGCACAATATTCTCACAATATCCAATTCTCTTACCATACAATTATGCTGCTCTACTAAACAACAGTACCTCAATACCTATATACATACTCAACAATCTTATAAAAGATGCATTATGCAACCAAAAACCAATATGGCTTCTGACTCAAGACATGAGCAAGGCCTATGATTCAGTTAATCTTAATCTTCTTAAACATTCTTTGCAGTGTCTTGCTCTCCCATCTATATTATCAACACTATCATTAATTTACTTACTGACTGACAAAATCAAGTTATTACAAACTTTGGTCTTACTTCTTCATATCCTGTACTTAATTATCGATCAGAGAAAAACCATTACTCCTCTTTTATGGAAAATATACTATGACCCACTTATTTCATACATTTACAATAACTTTAATAAATACAACACTAAAGTTTCCTGGCCAACTAATCTTAAAAACCAAACATTTAACAAACTTGAATCTCACTGCTCTGTTCTTGCCTATATAGATAACACCTTATAGATTGCCTCCTTATAGCAAGAACTCTCATAAATCTTATCAACAGCAGAATCTTTTTACAATATGGCCAATATTCAAATTAATCCTATTAAATCAATACTTACAACTAACAACTCTCTAACTAATTATAGCCCTATTATTTACAACAGTTATTTACTCAATCTTCATTCCTCAAATGAACCATTTAAATTTTTAGGATGCTGGTTTATACTTAACAACAAATAAGCAAAATAAACTAAGCTTATTACAGCTAAATCATCACATTTTATTAAAATTACAAGCACAAAAAAAATTACTAACACACATATATGATATATCATTGATACAGTTATCATTCTTACAATTGAATACTATATTCACAATATTGTTCTCAGTCAAAATATATGTAATAAAATCCTTACCAACCATATTGGACTTGTCAAAATCAAGGCCAAACTTAGTTGTACAATTTCTACTAGCACAATACTCCATTCTTAACTATATAATATTTGAAATATATGAGATATTCAACTTCAACACCATATAACAAACTATATCAAAAAACTTAACTCTCCTGACCTTCTTGGTATTAGTACTTGCATTCAACTCTAACAACTTCAAAATAATCTTTGGTCACCTACTAGCATCTTAATACATAATAATCCTATTATTGATGGACCAAATAAACATACTATTAATTTTAAAATAATTCAACTTTTTAAACATCTTGGAATTACATTCACTGCCAACCCAACTTATAATATTCCATATACCATTCAACAAGCCTTTATCTCACTAGAATCTCTACTCTCCTCATATACAAAATACTTAATCTTTAAAAAAAAACTTAAGTATCATGGTATTTTATATCTTGATCAACTTACTACATTTGACAATTCATGCTTATTAGACTGGAAACACATCTCTCCTTATATACACAAGATTCCAAAAGAAAAACAGCAACTTTGGTTTACTTATTTAGAAGACCAAGTTACAAACCATTCCTATATTTGTACACTTAATTAATATTTACATTTACCTGACACTAATTACTACAGTTATACAACTGAATACTTTTCATCATGCAAAAAACTATGGTTCATTACTGTACTTGATAACCAAATTATTGTCAGAAAAGCCAGAAGGCAACCTTTAGCATCTGAATTCATTCTTATTACCTACTGCAATGTAATATTGAACCACAATTTACTTAACTTTATCCTCTTACATCTATTCAATCCTATATATGCCCTGGCTGTTTTTTTAACTCTTGAATAATTGCTGACAAATGTACAATTGTCATTTCTACCAACCTTTCAACTCAATTTTTGGGTCGAGTTAACACCTATAACAAAACTCTTAACTTTAATGCTAATCAACTTGATCTTATATACTCTATTGCAATTCAGCATTCTACTCAAATTTCAGATCTTTCAAATATTACTATCTCTAATCAACCAGTTCCTGTAATTTTTAAATCTTGTTTACTTATATATAACCTCCAACAAATAGCCAACTATAATGCTAATCTATCAGAACTACATTTTTATATTAATGGCTTTGTTATTGATTTGTGTACTTTACAATGCTTGATGGGTATTGGATAGGTCCAAATTTCTAATAACTTTATATTATATATATTTTAAGCTCAAACAAAACTTTGGTCTTGTTTATTCAAAGCTGAACTTACTGCCATTCCATCTGCCCTCATTACTGCTCCTAGAAATAGTATTATAAACATATATTCAGAGTTTTAATTTGTAATTTCTAAATATTAAAGCATTTTAAACTTTTCTACAACCTTATCATATACATATATATCATACTTTTTACTATAGAACTCACTAATTAACTTTGTTAACTCATATAAAATTTAAATTATTTTTTACAAAGTCACTGCACATCAAGATAACATATATAACAATCTCAGTAACCAGCTAGCACAAAACTGTTACAACTTATCATATTTAACTTTTATGTCTTACAATATCTATAACTCATCTTATACTCTAAATCTTAAAAACTTTTCTATAGAACTATCTACTCATCGCAGCATTCATATAATTTGTCATGCATATATCTATGTACTATGGACTACACAAAACAGATTTCAAAAATAGAATAAAATCTTTAATCAAATTAATTGGCAAACCACTTGGCTATATATTAATAACAATCAAAAAATCTCAAACTTCTTATATAGTTTTTAATCTTTTACTCTTAAATCTTTTAGAATTAAAATTTTATTAATGACCTTCCTACTCCATATATTCTTTACAAATGATACTACTCATACCTACCAATGTGTCATCAATGCCATGAAACCAGTTCTCACCTTTATTGAATAATATGTCTATCTGACCAGCTGCTATACAACCTTATTAATAATTTTTTACAACACATTCTAAATACAATTACATTTGATACTATTTCAGAAACAATAACCAAACTACATCACCAAATTAGACAACTGTATTGTATAATTACACACAACACAGTAGACTTACCATCAATTTTTTCAATCTTATTTGGCTTAGTACCATATGAAATTATTTCTACTATTTTAAATTTATTATTCAAAAAATTAGCTACACAATTGTTATTAAATTTTTACTTCATTTTAATTAACAAATATATTATAAAAAACTGGCCAGGCCAATCGCAATTATAAGAACCACACAATTGGAAAAATATAGTTGTATTGGCTCTTTATTATATACAGTGTAAAGAGCCTCTAGATATTCTTTTATGCTTTTCAAGACTTTCTTAATAAAATTAATAAGAATAGAGTTATATATATGCCAATCATTTTTCTTTTTCTGAGCCATTATTATAGCTATGCAATGCTAAATTATCTATTTTCTCTTTATCAGTATATATTTTGGTGCTTTGCATATGATAAAACTATAATCATCAAGTTTTACAATAAACTATACATTAAGATGTTTGCTAAGCAAACCTTTATCAACAAATCTGGGATTATGGACTCTATTGGATGGTATCACTGATGTTAGAGACAAATTTACTAAAATTATTGTCATATGTATCAGCTTAGAAGTACTGATATTATCAGGTCGATGTGGAACTTAGATATTGTAATAGTTATCAATGTTTAATATAAGTGCATTATCCAAATATTGTAAAAGTAAATTTTTTACAGTTTCTTTATATGCATCAGATATTTTTCTCTTTTACTCATTTACTACCTTTGATGTTATAGCAACACTAATATTTGCATTGTATTCAAGGCTTTTTTATTTGTTCTCACTAAATCTAGATAAAATGCAAGATCAAGCTTAAAGGAATTAATTTTAGTGTTATTCAAAGAGGCAAAAAGATAACATTTTAAAACCATTAATTTCTTTATGTGGCCTATTATTTGCTTGTTATATTTAAGTATCCTAGCTACAGAATAAAACTAATTAAAAAAATTTTTAAGAGTTAGATTAGTTTTTTAAATAATTCTCACATCTCATCAAAAATATAAATAGATTTTTTCTTTTTTACATGTTTCTTCTTATA
Source organism: Cetraspora pellucida (assembly GCA_910591915.1). Lineage (NCBI taxonomy): Eukaryota > Fungi > Glomeromycota > Glomeromycetes > Diversisporales > Gigasporaceae > Cetraspora > Cetraspora pellucida. Next base: position 5,617 of record CAJVQA010010042.1, on the reverse strand, counting down.
AAGAATTCTTAATATAAACTTAATAACCTTAGTAAGATTAATTTTAGTACTTTCCTCTGCCTTTATTATACTTTCCTCTTCCTTCTTATCTGCAAGTTGTTCTTTTCTTATTTTTTCTCTTTTGAGACTTTTTAATGTGTTTTCTATCAAACTTATATAACATCAATTACACAAAACATTGCCTTTAATACATGTTTCCTTTACTAAATCATTGTCCTTGGCCTCTTTCCACTTTTTCTTATTTAACATACAGAATTTTTAAGATTTGGTGACTTGGCAGTTAATGCATTCCTTGTGGGATTCACTAGAATTTACTTAATAATATTAAATACTGTTCAAAACCTTCAATTTTACAAAATGGTACTTCATATTTTAGAGTAGGGTAAGGAATATGAGCTTTCTGAAAAAATACTTTAAAACAATATAAAAAAAGTTTTTGTGAATTGTGTAATGGATCTACAAATAATGGAATGGTTTCCTCTGTTGTATATCTTCTTTTTTCAGAATCAGATTCACAAAAGCTCTAAAAATCTTTTATGATCTCTTTTTTGCATATTTTATTAATGTGTAGCTTATGCCTGATATTCCTGAAGCTGTATTTACTTTAAGTTCTCTAAATATTTCTTTTCATTCTTTTTCTTTTATTTTTTTTCTAATTTCTTATATTAGGCCTTATTGATTCAATCTTTTAAGTTATATACTCTTTTTTTTTCTTTAGCTATTTCTTTAAGTTTGGTTTTATGTTTTCTAAATTGGTTTTTAAAATGAACTGCCAAACTATTTAGAACTGCATTTGCTTTTGATATTAGATTGATTTCTTCTTTGTCTTATATTATAAATCTGTTTAGAACAATCTTTTTATATAGTTTATTTAGCAAACTGGCAATCATTTAACCTTAATCTGTTTTAATTATTTTATATTTTTGTTTATGTTTTCTTCTATCTGTTTTCTTTTGCTCATTCCTATTCCTCTTTTTTTTTCTCTTTAATTATTCTTTGTCAATCTTTAATATCATTTATCCAAGCTTCTGACCATTGTCTATATAGTTTTGGTAATGTGCTCCTAACTCTTTTTTTATAATTTGGAGTTTGTTGTTTGTTTTAACTCTTTTATTCTTTTTTATTTCTTGATTCTTCTTACTTTTTGTTTTTTTGATTATTTATTAAAGTTCAATAATGTGTTTGTGTTTCTTTATCTTTTTCTAACCTTGTTTTCTATTTAACTTAGTATTGAATATTTTTTTTTTGATATTTGCTTATTTGCTACTTTAATTATGACTTATACTATTGCATTTTATATTTGGTCTAGTATCTTTATACTATATTCCATTTTTATGTTATCATTTTCTAGTTGTTTTAATACTCTTTTCTGTTCTAGCTAATTTTGCAGCTCTTTTGCATAATTTTCCTAGTCTTCTTATATTGCTTCTTTATATAAGTATTTGTTCTTGTTGGTTTTTTATTTAATTTCTGCTTTACTACTGTTTGTAATTATATATTCTACCTATATTTCTGTTATTATTATTTTATAATTGCTGTCTGTTAAACCTTCTGCTTCCTCAATGCTAGCTTTTGCAAACATGATGTAAGTATTTCTGATAGTCAAATATAATCTATTCTTATTGCAACTTCTGACTTGACTATGTATATGCTTCTTTTGTCAGATGCAGGTTTCTGTATAAGTCTATAAAGTTTTGCCCTTTTGAGCCAACTAAATATTGGTAGTTTTTTGTAGTTTGATGTTTGTAGATGTTATCTGTCTAGTACATTATCTACTATGTAATTAAAATTACCAAGTATAATTACTTCTGTATATCTTTTTCTGTTTGTTACTATCTCTATAATTCTTTACTAAATTTTCTTACTTATTAATTTGTCATTTGGTTGAATATATACTTCTAATATTACTAATTCTAATTGTTTAAAATATAATCACATCTCTAGCATGTATTCACTAACTTTTTTGACTGTTTCTATATGTTTTTTTCACCTTTTGTCCATTAGTATTCTTATACCTAAATTTTTTTTTGTCTATTATCATATTAGTCCAATAACCTTTATACTGTGTATTATAACTATGTAATAAAAATTTTTTCTCTTTTTCTGTAATATTTGTTTTCATTATTCTTACTATTATAAGTTCTTCTTTTTTTACTTATTCTTAAAGATTTTTCATTTTCTATCCTCTGGTTTTAAGTAATTCTATTAATGTTGTAACATGCTATTTTTAATTTCTTCTTTCATTGTTTCTATTTTTCTTTCAGATGTTTATGTCTTGTTTTTATGTTTTCTACTTTTTTTATTTTTTTTTTGGTTTCTCATTATAGTCAGGTAATATATTAATATTTCTTTCTTCAAAAATTCTTTTTTCATTATACAAAAACTCTCTAATCTCCTGGACTATGTCTATTAATTCAACTGTGGTGCTGTTAGGAGCAATTGGCAATGTCTTCTTCTGTCTTTTATTCTACCTTATTTTGTTGTACTTCAAGTTTCTCTAGTCTCTCAAGAATTTTTTCTAAAAGGTTTTGGTTTTATATTCATAGATCTTTTTTTCTTGTTGAGTATATATGATGCTTTTTCTTATTTAACTCTTCTGTGTCTTCTTTTTTTTTATTTTTCTTGCTTTTATATACTTCTATATCTGAGTCTTCATCTATTTTATGTATATTTATACACTTCTTATAGTGAGCTTTTTCTTTATTATGCTTCTTTTTCCTTGTTTCCTCTTATCAAAATAGAAGTGTTTGTTAAATCTTATTAGTTTGGTTTGTGCTACCTTCATCTCCTTTTCTGATACAAAGGTAATTATTGCAGATCTTCTTTGATTACTATTTCTGTTTGTTGATATGTATACTGATTTAGCACCTCTCTTTCTTAAGCATTACAGCAGTAATACTTCAGATACATTTCCAGAAAGTTCTAGTAATTTTGATGTGAACCTGCTATGTTGGTTTTGTAAGCTATAATCTTTATTGCCCTTGGACACACTTATTAGTTTATATATACAAACTGGCAAGGCCCATAAAATATTTTCTTCTTTTAAACTTTTAGCATATATTATTGCCAAGGCTTTGTATTTGAATCTTTTAATTTAGTTTATTTTGGCATCTTTGATGTTTCTGCATATATGTTTTATTTCTTCTATATTAATATTTAATAGCAGGTCCCAAATTATTAAATAGTTATTTGCTTTCAAATCTTTTTTTGTTTGAAAGCTTTTTGTATTTTTAATTTTTATTCTTGCTTGACTTGTGTTCTTGTATTCTTCTTCTTTCTTTTCTCTATTTTTGATATTTAATTCTTTCATTTTATTGTCTTTATAATTTCTGTTTATCTTGTACTTTCTTCTTTTTTTCTTTTAGTATTATGTTCATCTTGTTGTTCTGTATTTGAATTTTATTTTTGGTTTCTTTTAGTATGAGTGTTAGCTATTCTCATTTCTTCTTCTTGATCCTGTCTATTGATGTGTCTCTACTATGCTCACAACCAAAATCTACTTCTATCTAATTGTTCCTATTTTTGAATACTTTTATGATTATTTTAATATGATGATTTTTTTTTAGAATCTACTGAATATACTTTATTCTTTTTTTTTTGGTTTCTTTTAGTAAGGCATATATTGGTATATTTGCTTTAAAAAACTTATTTTTATTACATATTCTATTTTCTGGAGACCAACAGATATACTTAATTGAACTTATAGAAAATATTGTTTCATTCTCTTTATTGTTTATTTCTTTTTCTTGTTCTGTTACTTCTATATCTATGATTTCTAATTTTATTCTTTTGTTTTCTGTTGATATTTCTTCTTTAAATTTAAAATCATTAGTAATTTGACTTGTTTGATGTTATAATATAGTAATACTAAGCCCTTTCATTTGTTTTTCTAGTATTTCTAATCCCTGTTCTAACTCTTTAGGATTGATTCTTTTTTTTTATTTTGTTTTCTATTGATAAGATTTTCTGTTTTATTAGTTTTAACTAAAATACTTATTTCTTCTCTTTTATTTTCTTTTTGGTATACTTTTTCTTTGTTTATATTTGTATTATATTCAAATAAGTTCAGGTTGCAGCTTATTGATCTAAGCTTTTCTGCTCATTTATCAATTATTTCTTCTTTAAGCCAACTTATTTCTGTTATTCTTAAGGTTTCTAATACCTGATCATATATTAGCAAATCCTTTGATATAATATATTTTGAATCATAGATTACTAAGTCTTTTATGATGTGCTCTATGTTGCTCAGGCCTTTTGTTGGTGTTTTAAGAACTTTGTCTAATATTTTGTAATTTACATATCTGCAATTTCTATCTCCTATTTTTTTAATATACTCTATAATATCTTTGTTGTGTGTTTTTAGCATCAACTTATTTAGTTTAATTGTTTTTATATTATGTACTTATTCTAATAAACTATTTCACTATACATGTATTGTTTGTTTACTTTATTTATGTATTGTATTTTTTATGTAATCTTAATTAATCTTCACAACAGGATCACAGAGATTTTCCAAAATTTTATAAAAAAATTTTTGTTTTTGTTAAAATTTTTTGTTTTTTTAAGTTATGTTACCTCTAAGTTTTTTCTACTTGTCTCTTTGTTTTTTAGTTAGGTGTAACTTTTGTTACTTTTTCTTTTTTGTTAAGGGTCTAAGTGTTGCTTTCTAATAAGTTTTATACTTTTTTCTGCATTTTGCTTTTTATCAATTTTTAGTCAAAAGAGATCTATAGAAGAAAGTTGATCTTGAGAATTTTACAATTGTTTTTATAATTTCTTTAAATTAATCAACATTTATTACAAAAACAAATTATTTTATTAAAGTTAAGAAGTTTAGTATCTTACAATCATTATCAAATGTTACAAGGTCAATTGTAGGTACTGTTAGTAGTAATAACACATAACTAGAATTGTTTTTATTTTTATAAATCACTTGTCAAAGGCATGATAATGACTAATTGGAATGAAAGTTTAAGGATGTAACTTATTATTTTTTTATTTTTTTATTAAACTACTTGTCTTCCTTTTACCACAATGAATATGTATCTTTTTATAATTTCTCATGCAATAAAGGTGTTAGGAGCTTTGACAGTTTATTCATCCCTTTCACGGCTGAGACAGGGGACTTTTTAAATGTTAAGCTTTTACTTTAATAAATTTCTATATTTCTGTTCCTTTCATTCTGGACTCTTATTCAGTATTTTATTTTGCGTTCTTTTTCTCATGTATTCAAGTCAACATTACAACCACTTATTTATTAATGACCTAAGCCTTATAAGTCAAGGCCTGGCCGAGTGTTGAAATCATAATCTTTAAAACCGGCATTAACTTGAATTTGGGGCGCAGTGTTACATTTTGGAAATCTCACATTTAGCTCGTGACAGTGACAATGTCATGCAGCTACTTATGGGTTAAGCCACTAAGAAGACATAAGAATGCCTAATATTATAACGATAAAGGTAAGATATGACGATACATTTATGGAATATATATGACAACTTAACGTTAATTAATTAGACAAATATGGAAGTGAGAGACAAAGGAAAAAATTATTCGGTACAGTATCAAATATTTATTCACCCGTTGTTAACTTGCTTAAATAAGATAGGTGACGCTT
>CAJVQA010010041.1:0-11665 GCA_910591915.1 Cetraspora pellucida | reverse complement strand
CTGGTTTTCTTAATTAGTTATTTTGGCAAATACTAGTTTTATATTATTGAATATTTTATTTTTCTTTTTTGTAATAATATAAAGTAATAGCTGTATTTGTAAATAGTACTTTGGCAGGTATTAGCTTTATGTTATTAAAATTTAAAAAGCCATATATAGCTTAGAACAGCCTAATTATCTGTTGCTAATTGCCTCTTCTAATATTTTAGAATACTTCTAAGTTTAGCACAGGTAATCCTTGTAAAGAGTAAACTATTTGTTAAGTCTAGTCAATATAAAAAGAACAATAGGTCAAATTTTCTCTACAACTGGCCTATCATAAAAATCCTTATAGTATCTAGGAGGCTATTGAATTTAAATTCCATTTTTAATTAGTTATTATTTTTATTTATTTTTATATTTCTTCTTTTTTTTTTTGTTTTTCTTTAAATAAAAGATCTTCTACTTAATACTCATCACTTTAAAATTTGCTACAGCTTGATAGTTTTTAGTACATTTTATTACATTATCATCTAACTGATTATCTCTTTAGTTTTTCTTTTAACTAATACTTTTCACATTTTGTTGTTCAACTATATTTTTAATGAATAACTATTTTAGTTCTTAGTTTTTCTATTATTTTGCTTTTTCTAAAAGCTATTTTTTTTTTTTTTTTTGTATTTGTATTTATTACTAGCAGTTTTGATTTTGATCTATTTATTTCTATATTATTTATTTTGAAAAACTTTTTGATTATTTCTAAAATTTTTAATAGCTGGCTTTTACTATTTGTAATTCACATTGTATTATCTGCATATATAATTGCTACTTAATAATATTTTGTAATATTATTGCATTATATTTCTTGTTTAATCTGTTATTCAACTATATATTCTAAACTTTCATCTTCTTGCACTCTGACTAATAATGGATTATAAAAGAAACAACATATTAATAATAATATTACTTTACCTTGGTCTATTTCATTTTCTGCTATTATTTCTTCTGTTAGTCTATAGGCTATAATTATTCTTAATTGTCTTTTATAAAAAGATTTAAGATATATTTAATTATTTTTTTAGGTATCTTGATTTTTTGTAATGCTAATTTAAGCTTTTCAATAAAACTAAGTCAAATGCCTTTTTTATATCTTGCAGAAGTATTTATATTTCTTTGTTCTTTTTTTTTACTTTTTTTATTATTATATTTAGATATGTACAGGCTGCTCTGTTGAATTTCCTGATAGGTTTGCATAGTTTGGTTCTTTAAATACTTCTCTTTTCATAAACACTTTGGCAAGTTTTTTTGTTATTATTTTTGTTACTACTTTTCTAAATATTTCAATTAATTCTATTAGACAAATATTGTTTAAGCTATATTTTTATTTTACATTTTTCGATATTAGATAGACTTGCACAATTTTTTACTTAGTTAGTATTATTTTTATTTTCAAACACAAATTAGCAAAGACTCTAAAACTTCTTGTGTTTTTTTTTTTGCTCATTTGATTAGTATATAGTTTATATCAGACATGTCTAGAGCTATTTCTGTTTTAAGTTCTTTTAGTATTTTTTTTCATTCCTTTTCTTTAATATTTTTTTTAAGTTCTTTATACTATTTCTTTTTAATATATTTTTGTGATTTGTAAACTTCTTTTTATCTTTTTGACATTTCTTCTAGTTTCATGTTTCTTTTTCTAAATTATTTCTTATAATGCTCTGCTATATTAGTCATAACTAAATCTGGTTCTATTATTAAGTTTATTATTTTTTCTTCTTATTTGATAAATTTGTTAAGCATTATCTTTTTGTAAGGCTTATTTAAAAGACTAGCTATTATTTTTTTTGACTGTTTTGATTATTTTATATCTTTTATTTATGTTTTTTTTTTATTTGCTTTTTTTAATTTTAGTTTTATACTTTCTTTTTTTTTTTTTGTAATAATTTCGGCCAGCCTTTCATATTTTCTATTCAAGCACTTGTCTATTGTTTATATAGTTTTGGCAGCTTTGTATCTTCTTTTACTTCTAGTATTCATAATTTCTCATTTGTTTTAATTCTTTCTTCTTTTGTTACTTTTTGGCCTTCTTTTGTCTTCATATATTTAATTAAGCTTTGCAGCTTTATGATATTCTTTTTTTGATATTGTTTTCTTTAACTATTTCTTTTATTTGTTACTATATTATATATCTTTTTCTTAGTAATCTAATATAACAATAAACTAATTATAATCTTATTAAACTATCTAAATTAAAATTTTAAGAATAGAAAAAGAAATATACTAAAGTACTTAAAATATGCTATAAAGTGATATTAAGATTTGAATAAATTTTGCAAAAGCATAATCTTATTAAAATTTGTTAAGTAAATAAGTAAATTAATAGAAGAACTTTTTAAGTCTTATTAGCAGATAATAAACTAAAAAATAATAACCTAATTATTAATATAAAAAGAAATAAAATCAAATCTTAATATAAGGTCATTCTTCCTGCTAATCATCTAAACACAAAATCAACCAAAAAGAAAAACTGATTTTACACAAAAGTGGCTTTTTAAACTACTTTGGCAAATCTAAGTAAAAAGGAAGAGCATCCAAAAAAGGTATAAAAAAGGAAAGAAATAGACAAACACAAAAAATACAATGTAGAAAAAGCAAAGAAAACTAAAAATTTCTTGAAAAACCACTTGAAAATTTGGAAAATTGTTGTATTTTGGAGAATTGGCACTAACTTGGTATCACAGATCTGTTTTGGTCACAAGAATGTAAACAAACAAACAACTCAACCATGTATAGGACAAGCAAAACAAACATGTACTTAATATAGATAGAAATATAGATATAACTAAAAGACATAACAGTAGTTTAATAACAACATATATCAATAGAGCATACTGGGCTATCAATAGTGTGCAAAATAATGTGTTTATTAAGCAAGCAGGTGAAACATATATATTGTTTAGCGGAGAAGATAAAATTGTTGCTATGTTAACAAATCAGAATTCAGAAGAAGTTGCTCTACTAAGATTAACAAGAAAATTAATAGATAAAGCAGAGAAAGAGCAACCAGATAGGAAATTAAGTATAGTAGAGCAAAGCAACTATGCAATAATAGTAGAACCTATTCCAGAACAAGGTCAAAACAGACTTAAGAAGAAATGTAACCAAACTGCAAGAATAGGAGAAACACAAAAGATAGAACAAGACCAAACATCAAAGAAGAAATCAAAAGAAAGAAATCAACATGAAGCAAAGACCCAAGAAATCGACAAGATATTACAGAAAGAAAAGGCAACAAAGATAAGTACCAATAATAACAGCAAGATAGAAATAGAACAAATTTAATAAAAGCAAAAGAACTCGCTTAGTTAAAAAAGAAATGCAAAAAAGCAAAAAAAGAAGCAAAAACAAGAAATTGTTAAACTAGAATTCAAAAAAGAAATTAATATAGTGGGTGAACCTCTCGAAGAAAGCATATGAGCCCTAAGCAAGAGAAATTGTAACCAGAACAATAGCTTATTCGTAAATATACCAGCACACAATATGTCAGGAAAAACAAAAAAAGAACGTATGAAGTTTATTAGATGATCTTTAAGAAATAATATACATGTCAAAGATGTGAAAGAAGTCTTTAAAAGAGGAAATCTATGAGTAGAAGTTAACTTTGACTGTAAGTACAACAGAAATAATACTATACAGAGAATTAGCAAAAAGAAGAGTGACTGGTATAGAATGATACCAGAAGAAAAAGAAAATACTATAAAGAGATGAACACAACATACAAAGAGAAGTTAAAAAAGAAACAGCAGCAGATTGAGAACCAAAGAAGAAGAATTCAAAGAAAATGAAAATGAAAGCAAAACAAACAAAAACCAATATGAAACAAATAAAGAATCAGAGAATATAAGTTATCTAACAATTTGGAACCTACTTGCAGATATAAATAAAAGAGAACTGAAATACATTTGTAGAAGATTTAAAAAGACCCATATAGTAAGAATTAAGAAATTCAAGTATAAAGCCTTAGCTATAGTCAAGATTGAGAGAACATATAAAGACATTCCATGAGCAATACCAGTAAATAATAATAAACTGGTATGAGTAACCAAGAAAATAAAAGACTATAAAGTTAGAAAAGGACAAAGAAAATATACAACAAGACTGACAGAATTACTAAGAAGCATATCAGAAGTCTTACTACTACGAAGCCTGAGAAACAAAAGTGCAAATCAGTTTACATTCTACCAAATAGAAATAGGAACTAAAAAAGATCAGCAATAGTCATGTTTGCAACAGAAAGAGATATAAGAGCTGCCCAAACAAAGCTAATTATGTATAACAACTTTCAAGTTTATTGGATAAATGAAAGAAAGAGAGAAACAAGAAAAAGAGAAAGTCTTGAAGAAGAAAGAGGAAGAAGCTAGAACAGATACAGTCAGACCTTATATACAGAAGAGAATAGAAGTAGAAAAGGAAAACAAAGAAATAAGACCTACACAAAAAAATACAAAAATAGAAATAGTATAAGCCAGAAGAATTTTTTACTAAATGAAAGAAGCAGATCTCAAAGGCAAAATAAAGGAAACCAGATAAAAGATGCAAAGATAAAAAAAGAAGAATCAGAAGATTATAAAGAAAGATCAGAAAAATTCAAGATACATAAACAAGAAGGAGAACCACATATAGAGAACTTTTTGAAGCAAATTTGGAAGAGATTAGAAAAACTAGAAGAGACAAGAAAGACAGCTAGGAAGAGCTTAGCTAATCACTTCTGAGAGCATCTTAGTTGAACTTATAAACAGGGATGAGGAGATCAGAGATTTTCTGCATGATGAGAGAAAAATCTTTGAAGAAAGAATTAAAGAGAAATCTCTTAACCCAAAAGAAATAAAGAGAAGAAAAGATAAAGAAAAAGCAGAAAATACAAAAACAAAATATAAGCAATTAAAAGAGAAATAGAAAAAAGTGAAGAAAAAGATAAAAATTACATGTCACAATGTTAATGAACTCAAGACCAGAGGTTGGAAACTAGAAAACCTACTAGGCTAGGCAGAGGAAGAAGAAATAGCATTCTTGGAGATTCTGGAAATGAACATTACAGAAAAAGAAGGAAAAATCTTAGTGCATAACCTCAATACAAGATTTAAAGGTTTCTGGACAAGTGCAGTATCAGACAAAAAAAAAGGATTAGGTGTTGAAATTTTAATAGATAAGACTTGGAAAAAACATGTTAAAGCAGTTAGAAGACCTAATAAATACATGGTAAAAGTAAAGCTATACTTCAAACAACTAGTACTGATAGTGATAGAGGTGTATATTTCACCAAATGACAAGGCAACCAATAAGAAGATATAGCAAAAAATTGTGAAAATAGTAACAAACAAGAGGAAGCATACAGAAGTAATTATATTTGGAGATTTTAAGCACATAGCTAACAACATATTAGATAGACTGCATCTACAAACAACAGAATCTAAAAAACTGCCAGTTTTTAATTGGCTCAAGAGACAGAATTTTACAGACTCTTTCAGAAGCTTGCATCCAACAGAGAGAATGTATACATGGTCAAACCAAGAAGCAGCAACAAGAATTGTCTATATCTGGTTATTAGAAACTATGACAACTGATCTTTAAGAAGCCAATATAGAAGAAGCAAAAGGAATAACAGGCAGTGACCATAGAATATTAACAACAATTATATAATTAGAACATGTAATTGTGAACCAGAGTTGTGCAGAAATCAAATGCAAGAACCAAATAAGAACAATATATCTGTATAAGGAAACAAAGCAAGAAGATTGAGAAGAATATACTAAAGAGCTTTAAGTACAATTAGAATAGAAAAAGATCTTAAAACAATTAGAAGAAGACAAAGAAGTCAATATACACAGTACAGATATGTTAGACCATATGTGGAATGTGATAGAAAAAGCTATAACAGAAGCAGCAAATAAGCAAATTTCAAAAAAGAAGATATTTAATACAAAAGTAAACAAAAGACAGCATCAGAAGAAGCTATAGCAGAATAGAAACATAATCAAACTTTAACAAATAATTAAAAAGATGAAAATAAAAAAAAAACCAAGAGATAGAAAAAGAAGAAAAAGGAAAGATAAACAATAAACTCAAAAACATTTGCAAGGAAATAGGAGTAGCATTACTAAAGTTACACAAACAATAGTCAGAAGCATAGATAGATGACATAAAAGGCTGGCAAAGAATTCTAAAAAATAAAAGAAAAAAAGAGTAAAAATGAGCTCTAAAGAAACAGATAGAAGAAAATATAAATAAAAGATATGAGATGATAAAAACTGACCAAGAATAAATGATTGCTAGCCTACTGAATAAACTATACAAAAAAATAATGTTAGACAGATTTATGACCCAAATTGAAGATAAGGTCAGTTTAACAACAGAACCCAAGACTGTCTTAAATGGTTTAGCAAAGCATTTTAAAAATCAATTTAGAAAGTAAAAAACCAAACTGAAGAAAATATCAAAGGAATAGATAAGGGTATATAATCCAAAAGAATGGATTAAGGAGTCTTGATATGAGAAGTTAGAGGAAAAGATAGAGAAAGAAGAATGAGAAAACACATTAAGAGAACTCAAAGCCAATATAGCTTCAGAAATCTCAAGTATAAGCTATACTCTAATAAAACAAACAGGGAAGAAATTACAGAAAGTTTTCAGAGCCTTCACAAACCTAGTCCTAAAAATAGATAAAATGCCAAAAAAGTGAAAAATAGCACAAATTTATCCAATCCCAAAAAATGTAAATTGGAAATATAATTTAAACAATATTAGACTAATAGCATTAATTGAGACTTTTAGAAAGGTAGTCACAAAGATAGTAACAAGAAGGTTGGCCAAGATATTTACAAAAAGAGAAATACTCAAAGAACCAAACTATACAGATTTGCTTAACAACTCAACAAAGCAACTAATACATATGCTAAACATAATAATGGAGAAAGCACAAGAGAAGAATAAGGAAATATGGATACTTCTATAAGATATGAAGAAAGCATTTGACTCTGTTCTATTAGAAAGCTTAGAATGGGTTCTTAGAAGAGTCAAGATACCACAAAGAACAACAAAATATATTATTAATCTCTTTTGCAAATATCAGCTTAAGGTGATTACAACTTATGGCCTAACAGAAGAGATAACAGCAAGAGATGATATAGATTAAGAAGAGGTGGTTTCTCTACTAATCAGGTAACTTTTCTATGATCTACTGTTGAAAAGAATCCAAGAAGATAATTCACTGTGTTATACAGTAGAACAAAAAATACTAAAAAATACAAACATTAATTGTATTCCAAAAAATATGCAGGCAATGATTGCTTATGCAGATGATATTACATGGATTGCAAAGAGCAAAGATCAATTACTAAGAACTCTTAAAATTGCAGAAAAGTTCTTCAAAGTAAATAATATTGAAATAAATGAAGCAAAGTCAAAGCTTATAGTAATGCATTCTAGATTGAGGAAAGAAGATAGAGAAATTATATTTGGACATAGTAGAATAACAAAAGAACCAAAAAACAAAATTGTAAGATTACTAGAAATTTGGCTAAATAGCAGAATGAGAGAGTTGCTAGTCTGCAAAAAAGCAAAAGAAATAATTAGCCAAACAGTTAGAGATCTTAAATACAAAAAAATAACAATGAGCCAGATCACATATATAAACAATACAATAATAATTCCAAAATTAGGATACCTTTTACAGTTAACAAGAATGTCAAAAAAGATGATCGACAAGATTTATCAACTGATAATATGTTTAGCAAAACACAAATATAATATAATAAAAACAACAAACAACTGTATAATTGAGCACAAAGATCTGAGAAACTATAAAACACTAAGTTAAGAAATAACAACAAAACAAATAAGCAGTTTATTTGTAAGACTTAATAGGAAAGACACCTTAGGTAATCTAACAAAACTTAGAATAACTTAGAAGTATCAAAAAGCAGGCTTAACAAAAGACATTTGAAACTCTGAAAGAAGACTAGAGAAAACGAAGTATTAGAAACACAATCTATTTTGTCAGACAATAGTAAAAGCAAGAGAGATAGAAATAAGCATCAGAGTGGAAAATTATCTGTGAAGAGTACATGAATATAGAATAGGTATAAGAGAATTAGTTAGGGTTGAATCATGGACAGCAAGTAGTAGTACAATAAGTAAAAAGGGTCTAGTATATTTGAACCAGCTTGTGGATATAAAAGAGAAGAACCTAATTATATGGAGACAGCTCAAAAGTCTTCTAGGGTTGTCATGCCAAGGGAAAAAAGCTAAATGGTTTAGCAAAATAGAAGAAAAGATGTTAAAAACATGAACAAGTAGAGAAGTATATAACCAATACAAGATTAGTAGCTACAACACACAGCTACTAATGATTAATTGGACAAAGATATCAGAGGACAGAAAAAAAGAAAGTTAATCGTACATGGACCAAAGCATAATTAGCAACTCAGTAAGATATTTAAAAAAAAAAAAAAAAAATTCTTGCTGAGCATTGGCTGTTATAAAAAGTAGAAAGCAAGACATATACTGAGATAAGTAAATGTAAAGGTTGTGAAAACAGGGCAGAACAAAGTGTAGATAATTGTGAAAGGTGAATAAGATAGAATAACAACATAAAGGCAGTTTCAGAAACATTAATAGAGAAAGGCAATAATAAGATTAATGCAATATTAGAGCAAATGCTAGAAAACAGAACAACAGAAAAATGAAAAAAAAAGAGAGGTTTAATCAAACTTAAACAAGTAGAAGAACTAGAAATAAAACTAATCAAGAAAGAAAATTTTGATAGTAAAGTTACAAATTACTTAATAGAAGCCCTAACAAAAAACAAGAGAAGAAACAAAGACAAATATACTCTTTATACAGATGGTGCATTATATAAAGAAGAAAAGGAAAATAGTTTAGGAAAAATGGGCATCAGTTGGGTGCAGATTAGCAACAGAGAAGACTGGCCAGAAGAAGAAATTGCACTAGGACTTGAAGGTTGGCTCTTAGCAACAATGGCAGAATTAGCAGCAATATAGTTAGCAATTCTAATTATACTAGAAAGGAAGTATATAAAGATATATACAGATAGCCTTGCAGCATTAAGGCATATTAACAGAGCAATTTAAGAGATAAAAAATGACAAAGTTTTGAAAAGAAATATGTGATGTAGGTAATAAATATTGTTAGTTTACTCAAAAGCAAAAACAATAGAATAGAACTAGTTAAGATTAAAAGTTATAGTAATGACAAGTAGAACGACAGAGCAGATTTACTTGCAAAAAAAGAAGCAATATGTGAAAGAACAATAGTTACAGAGAAGATCAAATACAACACAATAAAGTACTGTTTAGAATGGGAAAATAGAAAGGTTGATATACCAGCAAAACTTCTATGTAAAATAGTCATGAATGCCAGAATTGAAGCTAGTTAGAGAGAAACAAATCTAATTAAAGCACTAGAGCCAGAAACTAAGAACACTTGATATAATTGGTCAATTTTTTGGAAAGAGATAAATAGAACAAAGGATGTATATTGTATAACAAGAAAACTCAGTACAAGGTGAGCAATAGTGATTAAATATATAATGAATAGTCTACCAACACTAGAAGAACTAAATAGAAGAAAGCCAGAAATATACATAATGACTGACTGCCAAGTATATCAAAAAGTAAAAAAGAAACCCAAGTACACTTAGCAAGCTGCATTGAACAAAGAAGCTTGTGGAAGAGAATTCAAAAAGTAGCAACAGCAGCAGCTTAGAACAGCTTAAAAGAAAATAAAAAGGTTAGAATCCCATTTCTAGTGCTATATAAGGCATTTTTTAAAAAGACAGAAGCAGAAGAAATTACAAACAGAACAGCTTTAATAAAAGGGCTAACAACAAATAAAGTCGAAAAAAGGATCAGTCAGATTCTAGATAGGCAGGCAACACAGAAATGCATAGATATAATAACAAGAATAGTATGGAATATATTCTATGACCAAGTATGAAGAGTTTGATATGGAAA
The DNA here is from genome assembly GCA_910591915.1 of Cetraspora pellucida. Classification (NCBI taxonomy): domain Eukaryota; kingdom Fungi; phylum Glomeromycota; class Glomeromycetes; order Diversisporales; family Gigasporaceae; genus Cetraspora; species Cetraspora pellucida. Next base: position 1,655 of record CAJVQA010010041.1, on the reverse strand, counting down.
AGTACAAGAATGGGAAAAGAAAGTCAATATAACAGGCAGAATGAAAAAAGGTGCTCAAACCAAAAGAAGATCAAAAAAGAAAACAAAGAAGAATAAGATAACAAAGAAGGAAGAAAAGAAAAAGAAAGTGAAAAGAATAAACAAATGAAGAAAGAAGCTTAAAAGTCAATTGATATGCTTGTTATAGACCTTTCTAATATGGCTTTAAGTAGTTAGATGAGCAGTCTATTTTTAACTAAGATAGTGTGGCAGGTTGCACTTAGACACCAATAAGGTGGCCAAGTGATGCTAGACTTGAGTATTGGGAAATTGTATATAATTATAGATATATATAGTTTCAAGAATCTTAATAAAGTACTAGCATAACTGCTTAAGGTGTAAAAAAAAAAAAATAAATAAAAAAAAAATAATAATAATATAATAATAGCAAAATAATAATAAACTGTAGAACATTGCAACAAGAGTTAATTATGAAGCAAGTGAGTGGCCTTTTAGCAAGACTAAATAGACAAAACAGTCTTAAACAGTTAACAAAACTAAAAATAATACAATGTTGTCAAAGAGTAAACTTAACAAAAGACATATGAAAGACAAAAAAGTGGCCAGAAACTGAAACATATTTAAAAAATAACTTAGCATGCCTTACAATACTTAAAGCAAGAAAACTAAAAATAAATATTAGAACAGAAAATGAACTATAAACAATGTTTAAATACAGTGCTAAAATACAAGAACTGGTAGATGCATAATTGTAAAAAAAAGAGGCAGTTAGGATAAATAAAGCAGGTTTAATATATCTGAACCAACTACTTAATATAAGAGAAGAAAAACTAATCATATAGCAGCAACTAAAAAGCTATCAAGGCCAATTGAGTAAAAGAAAAAAAGCAGAATAGTTCAAAGCAATTGAATTAAAAATACTTAGTAGCTTAAAAAATAGAGTAGTACAAAAATACTTTAAAATAAATGAACAAAATATTCAGACAATGCAAATCAAATAAGAGCATATATTAGAAGATAAAAGAAGAAAAAAATAGATAATATATGCTATATAAGATTACAAATAGTTTGAAAAAATGATTAAAAAAAAAAAAAAATTATTAATTGAACACTGATAAATAAAGTGCAAAGAGAATGAAGTAGTAACTAAGATCAACAAATGTAAAGCATGTATAAGAAAGAAGAACAGATAGAAAACAGTTGTCAATAATAAATAAGATTAAATAAAAACATTAATATAATTTCAGATAAATTAATAAAAAAGAGCAGTAATCAAATTAAGATATGGTAGACCAAATAATAGACAAGACAAAAATAGATAAACCAAAAATAAGTAAATACAAGCTAAAAGGTCTTATCCCTTAATCTGTAGACTTTTTCAGACAAATTTGTCTGAAAAATTATTAAAAATATGCTTATGATTTACTTTTTTTGAATTTTAAAATATTTAATAAAATTTTATTTGATAATATTTAAAATAAGAATTATATTATAGCAGTATTTAATTTTATATTATAAGAAAAAAAAATATGTTACTTATAAATTAAAAATAGACAAATTTAGAAAAAATTTTTAATTAAAAAAATTATTTACAAACTTTTGGCAAACTCTTTAAATATTAATTTTAAGCTTATAGTTTTTAATACAATATTTTA
>CAJVQA010010040.1:0-11668 GCA_910591915.1 Cetraspora pellucida | reverse complement strand
CACCCTCTTTCGAAAAGGTTACTTATCGTACGTTACGCGAGATATTGAATTGTGGAGCGACAGAGTCGCAATCATACAAACCCAACAATAGCTGCTTGATACGTAAGTTTCGAGGCCCGATTACGGTCACATGTTCGATCGATTGTCGATCAATAGAACGAAGTAATTTGAGTAATTAGCAATACGATCATTGATTAGAGTTTGATTCATGCGTTTAGTTGTAGTAAGAATGATGTAATTGAGTGAGTATGAAGTAATTGAGGTAATTGAGTAAGTATAAGATAATTAGGGAATTATGAAGTAATTTGTTAGTAGTATATTAGTATAGTTAGAGAAAATAAGAATTAGTAACTTTGTCTTTTCTGCTTTCGTTCTGGTTAATTCGACTCCACCCACCTCACCCATGAACGTTACGGAGTTGTAGTAGTTTGGTTTGCCGGGACGACAGTTAATAAGGGTTGGTAGGACGGGTGAGTTTGCAGTAGGAATTTTGATTTACGACCTGTTCGGACGACAGTCGTAATAACAATTGCCAGTCGAGATGACTGCTAATGCTTAAAGAAAATTGAATAGCCGACCAATACTCGGAAGGGCTGCGGAATTGCTCGAAAGTGTGAGATACATACCCGAATATTGTTCTTCATAGTATGATTACACAAAAATGAGAGACAAACAACACTTATTTCATTTTAATCTGATTTGATTTCAATCCGTCACAATTATTATCGGTTTATAGAATGATTGTGTGACCAATTATTTCCGGTGTTACGATCGTCACCTGATTCTTTTTTTTGGTTATCGGAAAATCTACTCATTCTGATTGGGCAATTTTTGTAGTGTTATCAAGAAAATTTATTGGCTAATGGAAATTCTAAACTTTCTTTAAATCGTCGCGAATAAAAAAAACTAATGTACATAAAAATAATTATAACTGTGGTTAAATTAATACTGACAGAAGTCTTTACTATTTTTCTTATTCATGTTTAGGCTAATAAGCTAAGGTTCTTATGCATGTTGGTTTTGAAATTTACAATAAATTGATACATTTACTATTTGCTTCAATATAAATAAAGCAAATTTTATTCTAACTAAATTTTAGACAATCTAATTTTGTAATTATTTATTATAAAAAAAAAACCACATATTTAATTGTATACATTGAGATGCCCTAAATCAGAGAGTGGGTTCGATTTGGGTCGGGTTAGTAAAGATAGTCTACACTACGTTGAGAATATTATTGTACTTAGAGATGGGTAAATCGCAGTTTTTCAAAAATCCAGCGCGTCACGCGCGGGATTAATTAAATCTAGGTGCCGCGCGGTTGAACCTCAATTTCGATTTTCCAACGGCTGTGATCGACAAAACTTTGGCCGCATTAAATACTAAAATCAAATAGACTCAAATACGTCAATATTCCTACTCTGATTTACTAATCGCAATAATTACCTCATAATTACACTGATCAAATACTAAACGCAATTATTACCAAATAATCTTTCTAGTCTAATTCATTACTAATAAGATTAACATACCAAGCCACGTCATTCATGTGACTGTAATAGGTCATGTCACATGCCTTGTTACGGGCTGATTCGAGACAAAAGCTGCCTCGATACCATCATATCGAGCAGCTATAAGCTTACGATATATGTATTTGTCACGTGTAGAGATGGGCAAATCGTGGTTTTTCAAAAATTGGCTGCCCGATACGAAAGTATCGGAGCAGCATTTTGTCTCGAATCGAACACGGAGTGCAAATTAATTGATCAATGATGGTATTATCGTGATTTATTGCTTGATTAATAGAGGAATGGTTATATTATTATGATTTATTGCTTGATCTGTAAGGGCGTAGTATGCAAATGGGTGGTTGAGATGACGTAGTATTTGATTTGTAATTTAGTAGTATTTTTTATGCATGATTGTTGGAGTCTACCATATGGTTACAGAATTACGTAATATTTTCGATTAAGTGATCGTTAGAGTTAGTTATGGTGGTAACGTAATTACGTCGTTAGAGTTTATATGGTAATTATGTAATTACGTAGTTTTTTTGATTGGCAAGCATAAGAGCATATTTAAAGGAAACGGGTTTTTTCCCAGACAAGATAATTTCTGTTTTTTCTGCTAACCTGACTTTGTCTGGTTTTTTCGTCCCACCTTTTCCTACCCTCATGGAGGCCCAAAATATGGACATTGTATAAGTTGTAAGTAAGCTATTTTTTGAAGTGTGAATTGGCCTGTCGGATGACAGCAAATTCATGTTCAGTAGGTAACCTGTCAGGTAGCAGTCATACAATTGGTTGTTTGTTCATATTTGGTTCAAGATCTGGCCTGTTAGATGACAGTCAATCCTAATGTAAATGGCCTATCAGAACAATAGTCATAAAGAAGTTTGCATTTAGACTAACAATGCACACAGTTACATTTTTATTGTTATGTTATTTGTAATTATTGGCATTTACTTGCACTTTTGTGTTTGTTTGCACTATATTGATGTTTTTAAATTTTGTATTGATTTAGGAAGTTTGCATGAAGTAGCAGAGACATAATACCTGTAAATGTGTTTCATTTTTTTATATAATTTAGTATCTTATCACAGTATCTCCTAGATGGGTGACAAAAATCCTATGAGTGATGTGCAGAATTCATTAAATCTAGGTGTCACATGGTTGAACCTTAATTTTGATTTTCAAACAGCTGTGATCAACAAAATTTTGGTTGTATTATACATAATTTTAGTCAGAGTTTAATTTTTTAATTGTTTAAAGTTTGGGTCTGTGTGATGGTAAAATTAACCCAGAAACATTAGTGTTATAGCCTAAATTGAAACTTTTAACTAGACAAAATTTTCAAAATCTTTAAAACCTAGTTTCATCCAAAATACTAATTCTGTAACTGAGTGAAATATTTGAAACTGAATGAAATGTTTGAAACTGGATGAAATGTTTAAACTGGATAAAATTTCTGAAACTGAATAAAATATTCAAAACTGGGTGAAACATCTAAAACTGAATGAAACTGAACAAAACTAGATGAAACTAGATGAAACTTGATCTTATCTCTATCAAAATTAATATATCACATGACTCAGACTTCAATATGATGATTTTTAAAAATCATATAACTTCTGCATTTAAATTTAACCAATAGAATTTCTAAATGTTATATAATTACTATACATAAAATTGATTAATGGAATTTCTAAAAGTTATATGATCATTGCATCTAAAATTGACCAATAGAATTTTTAGAAATTTTATTAGTCACATGATTTTAAAAAAATCATTGCATTGAAGTCTGCATCACATACATATAGGCTGATTGGACTTATTTGATATAATATAAAAATGTAATATCTGCATAGTTACACTAATTTGATAATCATATATAATGTTTTTGTCCAAATCTTTTTTGTGTCTTTGTGTTCTAAAACTTATTTGACAAAAAATTCTTTATTATTTCATGAAGTAAAAAAGCACCTACACAACTATATTGTGTTTCACAATTCTTGTTTTGAACTTTTTTCAAGTTAATGCCAATGTAAATTTCATTCAATCTTTCTTGCAAATGTAAATCTTATCTTCATACTCACTGTTCAGTTCAAAGTTTCAAATAATTTATTGTATACTGTCTTAAAAATCTTTTTTATTATATATTTTACCAAGAGCTAGGATTTAATTATCAGGTAACTATTGAAAATATAAATGTATATATAAAAAACAAGATAGGTATCAAAGAATTAGATATATTTTTATGCATCCCGCTTAGGATAAAAAAAAACAAAGATGGAAAGTGAAGTTAGAGCAATAATTGAAAAAAAAGATTTTGAAACACAACAAATAATTGAAACTGAATTTGACTTTCTTTGAAAAAAACAAATAACTAAAGAAGAATATAGTGAAGAGATTTATATTTAGATATATGGAATTTTAAAATTTAAATTTGAAATACATAAGTGTAATGTAGTTGTAATTTAGACTTTATTATTATTTTTGTTTAAAATTTATAATCTTTTTAATATAAGATAGAGATGTTTCATCTATATAATAATAAAGTTGTCTATTTTCATAAGAACATATTTTATTATCTATAGTTTTTGAAGAATTGCCACCACCTATCATAGTACTATCATAAAATAATTAAATATAGTTATAGTTCTTTTTTCTATACCTGAATACAAAAACTATTATAGATATAAATTCTTTATTTTAAAAAATTTTATGAATTTTGAAATATGATATGCAAGTACATGTATATAAAAAATATTATTATTATATTGATAGAGTCCTTTTTGTAGAATTTTTACTCCTTTGTTTTGATTGTTAATTGACAAAATTTTTTAATCTATTGACATGCTAAAAATTCAAAATTAATAATATCTTTATTTATTAAATCAATTTTATATATTGTTTTATATAAAAAAAAAATTATATTAAAGTTTTTGTATTTCATTTTTATATTGACCTAAAATAAATTTAGTTATAGAAAATTTTCTAAAATTATTAATTTATCTGAACCCATTAATGATATTTAATACTATTTTCTTTTTAGTATTTCAGGTTCACTAAATTTAAAAATATTAATATTTAGAGAATTAATGGTTGATTCTATTTATTATCAAATTGGTATCTTTATTTTTTTTGTTTTTTTATTAAATGTCAAATTAATTGATAATTAAAAAAAAAATATTCAAATAAAACATCAATAATGCAAAACATTATATATGATTCATCTGGTATAGAATGTTATTATTCTAAAAAAGATAAAAGATTTGAATTTTTTCATTTCTAAGTATTATATAAATTTTTATAATTTTTGTTCATATTCCAATAGTCTACTTTTGTAATCACAATATAAATAAAAATAATTTGTTGTTAGTCCTTTAGTATTAAGAATTTAAGACATAAATTTTCAATTATAACTAAACTAAAATTTGATTTTCCAATAATTATTTTCTGAATTAATAATTCCTTAAATATTTATAGTTATTAATTTATTGATTAAAAAACTAAAAGCTATTTGAAGAGATTCATGTTGTTCTATACTATTATAAAGAAAAATATAGAATTGATTGAATAAGTTTAAAACCATATCATACTCATTTAATATACAAGAGTTAGTATTATATAATTGTAGTATTTGTCAACTTGTCACCTATCTCTATTTAATTTAATATAGATAATGTCTTCTAATTATAAAACTAATGATTTTTTATATGCTAATTTAGGAATTAAATAAACAAAATATCTTTAAATGATCTATAACCTCTATTTGAAGTTACAAAATTAACTTAAACTATATGAATTAGAATTTTATTATTTATGATTTTTGTTATTTTTTATCGATGTGTTTCAACTTTATATTCACACACAATATAAGATATAGTAGCTATAAGTAGATGATATGTGTCACAAGAAATCAAAAACTTATCACAAATACAAACAATTAAATCTAATAATTAATTTGATTAAAATTTTTCAGATTCAGAATTTTGAAAAATAATAGATAAATCATTTACATTTAATTCTATAGATTTCAATACAGAATTGTAGAAGTTATGTAATTAAACTGCAAACTTGATCCTATTATAAATATCACAAGCCAAGATTTTGAGATATTTATTTTTTTATGACTCAGATTGAAGTTTGTGAAATAGTTTTTTTGTAATTGAGTTTTAAAAAAAGTTTGATCTGAATTTCAATATTCTTTTAAATATTTTAGATTAAATCTAAAAAGTATAATCTCAAAAAATTGTGAATTATTATTTTCTTTTAATTTCTATTTTATAAAATATATTATTTATATAAGTATATAATATACATACTAAAATAATTTATTAATTAATTTATTTATAGTATTTTATTAATTAATTATAACCTGCAAAAATAAAACTGAAACATTATTAGTTAATTTATTGTTTGAAATGAATTGTTTTTTTCCATTATAATTATTACAAGTAATTGAATATATAACCTTTTCATTCGAATTATACTGAGTTTCAGCAATTAGATATATATCATAAATCTTTATGTTAACCATATACCTATTAAGAATTTACTTGTTGTGGATAAAAACCAAGGTGTAAAATTTTGTAAAGAAATTGTTGTTTTTTATTTTCAGTATAGTGTGTTACATATATGTTTGAATAATTATTAGTAATTTTCAAAATATTGGTTTGTATATTATTCTGCTGGCAAACCTCTTGAAGAGAATAGTAAATAAAACTTGAACCTTGTATTTCTTTTAAAGGTAATTCGGATTTTTTTTTTTTGTTTATTTGAGAAAAGTTTTTTTTTTTTTAAAAAAAAAAAATATATAAGAATTGTTTATTCAAAGCACTCAGTTTAAATGAAACTAAACAAAATAAAAATTTTATATAAATATAAGAGTTAAAATATTATATATAAATAAAAATATATATAACTATAAACAATTACTATTGAGCATGTACGAATATTGGTTTAACACCTATCCATGACCACAGCAGCAAACAACTTATTACCAACTCATTGTCAACCTGTTTTTCAAGTTTTTTGATAGAATAGAAGAAATAATTTTTTTCTAGAAAGAATGATTGTTTGGTATTTCAAAATCTTTCTTATCACATTATAGATCTGATTGGCACATCTTGTTGTACAAATCTGGATGATCATTCTCAAATATCACTCAAATGAGTCTGATTAGCCCATATGAATATGTTAATTTGATCTAGTTTCGCCCAGTTTCAGACATTTTGCCCAGTTTCAGACGTTTCGCCCAGTTTCGGAGGTTTCACCCAGTTTCAGATTTTGGGCGAAACCGAAACTCAAAAGCCGAAATGTTTCGGACTTCGGTAAAGGGTTTAGGCCGTAACACTAAGGAACATATTTCACTTAGGGTTGAAAATTACATTTTACAAATTTACAATACATGTAATTTCACGAGATATATAGTACTTAGAGATGGGCAAATCACGGTTTCTCCAAAAATCCCGCGCGGGATTCATTAAACCACAAAATTTTAAACTCTGATTTCACTAAATGGGCGGTCAGATTTCTTTACTAAAAATTCGAGTAATTTTGCCTAAATTTTTTGTTGTTGCCGTTGGTCAATCAAAATAATGAATTTCCACGTATTTTTTGCAAAGTTTAATAGTAGTAATTACATTAAGCACGTTCTTGGTTAAAGGTTTCATCTGATCCAATTTTTGTACGATGATTCCAAATCTTATTATTACTACGCATGTAATTTATTTTTAAAAGAGCGACTTAATCATAAAGAATACTTTTGTAATGTAAGTGAAAGATACCAACGGTAAAGAAGGTAAATTCTTATCGTATATATAAATAAACATATATGTGAAATGGTATGCAAATAAATAAATAAATTTTAATTAGGAATTAGCTAAATATGTTAATCCAGGTCAGATATTATATTAATGCTAGCCAGATATTATGGTAATGCCGGCCGAATAATCTTATTTTGGAATCATATTAAAATCCCGTGCGGGATCCAAAAAAATCCCGCGCGTGCTCATCTCTAGTCACGTGATATCCAAAACTTTTTTGGGTGGCTGTTTTACCCGGGCTGTATTTCTAAATACGTAGAATTATATATATATGCGTATACATGGTTAAAATTTTTTAAATATGGATGTTAATAAACCGATTTGGCATCATTTTGAAATGCTAAATGTATTCAAAACATATTATCCTAACAAGAAATTATATTTCTAGTGATTATCTTTATATATATTCTTATAATTCATGAAAAATTAAAAAAATTTACTATATTCCGCAAATCCCACGTGGGTTTTTTAAAAAACTGCGATTTGCTCATCACTACTTATTGTATAAGTTTGAATTTCGTTTTTAATAGTTACCCTAACCGTTAATATTTTTAACGATCGTATTACATTTATATTATCTAATTAGTTACGTAATCTCACGTGTGCAAGTTATTGCTATAACTGATTGTAATTATTCTAGTTCAAACATATAAGTTAACTATTGGAGTTAAATTGTGCCGATAGTTCTACAAGCTCTCCCAAAAAAATGGTAACACTACTGGGTAATTGCTTAAGATGATCCCTAAAGGGGAAAATTCGATAAATATCACGTGTTCAAAATTACAATTAAATGAAAAACCGGTTAACCGAAGCTTTCACAAAAATATCCAAAATTTTTAGTAATTTTACGTACCTAAAGATAAGAATTAATTAAATTTAAAATTAAATTTATTACTTGTATTCTACTGTAAATATAACGAAGTATCAAGCGCGCATTATACAGGCTGATTAAAATCATGTCAGCTGGACCGAGTTATAAAAATTACACTGCGCAGTCTCAAAAATTCTGCGTAGGCTGCGCAGGCTGCGCATCGAAATTCCCTGCAGATTACTTATAAATTAGCAAAATAATTTGTGTGATACATTCCTATTACAGAAAATATTGGTACGGTACACCAATTTACAAAGGGAAAAAATTTATCCATTCCCAATATCAATCTATCAGCAATTTGACAATTTGACAATCAGATCTTGGTTATTCAAATTTTTTGAGCCAATTATCTAATTAATTACCTAACGCCATTGGCTAATTCGATTGCTAATTGACAGTCGCCAACATTGTTCTTTCCGAAAGAAAAATTATAAAAGACCGAGATTTCGAACGATGTAACTTTAAAGAATTTTCGACTGTAAATTGTCTTTTAGATTCTTTTTTTTCATTAAATCTTTGAATGTAATATCATTCAATTACGAAAAAATGCTACAAAACCAATCCAAATTACGTGATGAAATAGACGTTGAACGTCAGGCGACGTCAGATGCTACTGCAACTATAAAAAATGTCGACAATCAGATTGTTAAAGACAATAACTCATCACCGTCTAATGATACCTTATTACATGGTGTTGAACTATTTCTAGTTGTTGTTGGGTTCGTGGCAATTAATTTCCAGTTGTTCTCATTATATGATTAAGTTATTAATATAGCTTTACTTCGTACATATTATAGCCTATCATGTGCTGTATTTTTAGCCGCCTTAGATCAAACAATTGTTTCTACTGCTTTACCTAAAATAGTTTCAGATTTTAATGGATTGGATCAAATGGCATGGGTTGCAACTTCTTATCTACTCACAACGGTAATAATATTATGCATCAATTCCATTTCGTTTGAGTTATATATCATATGATATTCACGTGAATCATTCTATCGACTCAGACTTCATTTCAACCAATTTACGGAAAATTATCTGATATTTTTGGTCGCAAAGCAACATTCTTGGGTGCAATTATCATCTTTGAATTAGGCAGTTTGTTATGTGGAGTTGCCACCAATATGGTAATATTGCTTGTCTTTGTTTTTTTTATCTGTCATTTTCGAAATTCTTAATTTGAATATTTACCATTTTTTTATTTTTAGGTTTCGATGATAATATACCGTGCAATCGCTGGTATCGGAGGTGGTGGAATTATAGGGTACGTGCTTCATTACTGTATCGATTTTATTTAAATTTTATGCGTACTAAATTTTGGTTTAATTTTTAACTTTTGCTTTTTAGTCTCGTCTTAATTATTATTACGGATATTGTTAGTTCTAAAGATCAGGGAAAATACCAGGGTTTCGTTAGTGGATGCTTTGGTTTCGCTTCCGTAATAGCCCCTCTCTTGGGAGGTGCTTTTACTGATCATGTTAGTTGGAGGTATGCATATCAAGGGTGGTTACATAAATAATGCAAAAAAACTAACTATATTATTATCATTTTATATAAACGCATCATCAAATTTATTTTCCCTAAAAAAAAAGATGGTGTTTCTTCATAAATCTTCCTTTAGGTGCAATAACAATAATCGCAGTAATTTGGTTTCTTCGGCTACCAAAACCAACCGGTTCATTACTTGATAAAATTAAGAGAGTTGATATTATTGGCACCACTGTAGTGATCTTATCAACTGTTTGTATCTTATTACCTCTCAATTGGGGTGGCAGTACTTATGCTTGGAATAGTCCCGTAATTATAGCACTTTTATGTGTTGGCGTATTTGGTTACATAATATTTGGTTTTGCTGAATGTTACATCGTTACTGAACCCGTTGCTCCACGTAAATATTCATGTCTAGAGTTAATTGCAAAAATTATTATAATATAATTAACCTATTATATTATCAGTATTAACCCAATTTTTCTTGTTTAATAGCACATTTATTTCAAAATCCTAATGTAGTCTCATGTTTCATCATAAGCATTTTTCAAGGAATGATATTCTTCAGTTTGATTTTTTATATTCCACTTTACTTCCAAGTTGTAAAAAATGATTCAAGCAAGTATATATATCAATTAAATCTCATTTCCTTGCTAAATATCAACTAAATTTATATTCCTTTTTAAACAGCTACACAATCTGGATTAGATTTTATGCCTTACATTCTTGGTGTAGTAGTTTCTTTAATTGCATCCGGTCAATTATTCTCTCGAACAGATAAAGTAGAGTATCGATTAGTGGCTCTAATTGCTTCTGTATTGACAATAATCGGTGCCGGATTAACCACTATGTGGAATGAAAACACCGGAAATGGTGAATTTATAGGATACATGCTAATCGGTGGTGTTGGAATTGGTACAAGTATTCAATCTATTACATTATGCGTTCAAACATTGGTTAAGCCGGAGGATATAGCTTCTGTTACTACTTTGTCATTATTCTTTAGAAGCAGTAAGTATTTAAAAAAAATAGTTTTTTTAACAAATTTAATAAAATATTTTACTAATTCATTATTTATGTTTTTCTTTTTAGTTGGAGCTGTCCTTGGAATTGCAATATCAGGAACAGCATTTAATAATAAACTTTCTCAAGTATTAAGTACTTTAACTTTACCTCCATCCTTTTCAACACAATCTGTATATACTATACAATCATTGTCACCAGATACACGGTCATTGGTCATTCACGCTTATGTGTTAGCATTTCAGTTCACCTTTATGCTTATCGTAATATATAGTGCGATAATGATTATTTCATCATTATTTATGGGAAATAGTAAACCAATACATCGAAGAGATGAAGAAAAAGTCGTTGGAACTTATGCACTTGAATAATTTATTATTTAACAAAATAGTATTTGATGTGTAAAAAAAAAAAAAGAAATTTATTAATTTATGCACGAGTACTAATTTATTAAATTAAAATTTGCGTAAGATATAAGTTATAAGACCAAAAATAACTCAATTAAGGTAGCTCTAGAATTAGATTTGGTATATATAATAAATTTTTGCAAAGAATAATTTTTGTTAGCCTTGAAGTTGTTATGATTAGGATTTTAAAATAGTATCAACATACATCACGAAGTTTTTTTTATGCAGAATTGTGTAAAATTTTTGTTTATCTTTACAAAACTTTATAAACTCAATGTAGATTTGCATATCTATTTATATAAGTCTATATATATTTCTATGTAGAATTATATAGAACTATGTAAATTAGCAAAAAATTGGTAACTTAAATATTAAAGTTAGGATTAGATTTTAAAAGTTAAATTAGGAGTTTGGAAAGGTTTTCGAGCATGCTGATGTAAATTAAAATTTAAATAGATTTATATTTATATAAATAAGTAGCTGCGCAACGTTGTCGCGCGAAACCAGGAACGGGAGAAATCTACGCAGACACCATTTCAGTCACCGGAA
>CAJVQA010010039.1:0-11668 GCA_910591915.1 Cetraspora pellucida | reverse complement strand
TTTTCATAAAGTTTAATATATTAACTATATCATTTTCTGTAGTTCAACTTTTTGGAAAGTTTGGTTCAAATGATCATTAGAAAGAGTTGTGAGAATAATAATGACAATTATTATTTTTAAGAAAAAAAAGTTTAATTATATCTATATTTATAAATAAATATATAAATAATATATAAGTTTAACTACATATATTATTATTAGCTTAAACTTGTAATTAAAGTTTCTATATATTAATAATATATTTGATTTTTTAGTATATACAGTAGCTAACAAAAGTAATGTCTAATTTTTAATTAAAAAATAAAATTTTTAATTATTTAATTTTTTGGCTATATATACATTAAATTTTTTTTATATTTATTTAATACTTTACTAAGTGATCTTTTATACTTATAATAATATCAATTCTTTATATTATTGAGTCTGCAACTACATGAATAACCAACATATCCAAATTTGACTATGCTTCCTATAAGCCTATTTTAAGGTCAGATTTATTTTTTAGAAAGTTATCATAGTTCTGAATATTGTTCTTTATAATTTTTTAAATATTTTATATAAGGTTAAGATTAGAGATCATGAGAGCCAATCTATATAATCAATATTTTTCAAATTTAACCAATCTGATACCTTATAAATTAAAATATTGTCATGTTGAAAAATCAGATAAAGAATGTTTAACAAATAAATTATAACTATAAGCAATATAAGATGATTCTTTAACAGCTTGTTATAAATATTTTTATTAATTTTTTGTTTAAAACTTTGTAATCATTAAAAAAATTATAAGACTTTTGATGTTATCAATAAAACATAACTAAACCATTACCAAGACCTTTCTATTTTTAAAATTTATTTGCAAATACTTATTTTTGCATCTCTTATCTACACAATATTATACACAAACTTGACAGGATTGTTTATCTAGTTCTATACTCATTTCATCTAAAAAAATAATATGTTTTCAATAATAAACATCCTTATTTTTATTTTGATTACACTATTCTATATATTATTCTATTGCTATTTAACAAAAAAACTTCAAAATAATAATATAAGAATAAAATCCAATGTTGTGTAAAATCCTAACTATAGTCTGCATATTGCATTAAAACTTTAAATTCTCTACATTTTTGAGCAGTAATATATAATTTTTTTTATTTGTTGCTTTCTTAATGTCGAAGAAACCAAGTACATATAAAAGAATTTTTTTAATAAAAATGGCATGCAAACAAATAATAAAAAAAGAGAAAAAATAATTTTTACTTATATCAGTACAATGCATGCTGAACAAATTACCCACAAGATTAAGCATAACTCAACAAAAAAACTAAAGATTTTTATAAGAATACAGATGAATTAAAAAAATTAAGAATTTACCTCAATCTGAACATTCTTCCATCCTGAAGAAGCAAGAAAAGACTGCTATAGTAAAAAAAAACATTAAAAAAAAAACAAAATTGCCTCAAAATTTATAAGAATGGGATATGTACAGCTCTTTTATTTGCTTATATGTAATGATCTGCAAATTGAGCATTACTTTGTTGACTACTGTACATATATAATGTCAAACTAAAATATAATAAGTTATAGCCAATAGAAACTACAGTTAAAATGATAGTAGTTTTTTTGGATATTGTTGGGTTATACTGGGTCTGTTTACTAAACCTAACCTGAATTCAACATTTAATAAACTTAACCTGAACTGGGCCTACTTTATAAACAAAACTTTAAAATTTGTATTTAGTCTAGACCCAAACCTGGCCTGATTCTAAAACCTACAGGTTTAGCCCAACATAATACAAATTCTAGATATAAATAAGATACTATTTATAAAAGTATTACATCATTATTTTTTAGATTTTTTAAACCAACATGTGAACAACCCAAATTTTAAACATCATATAAATGTAAACATTGAGTCACAAGATATTATCTTTTTAAATTTTGTGTTTAAATGATACAATATCATTAATTACCACTGTATATTCAATCAAATATGCTCAATAATGATTATATATTGATTTATATCTATTGTACAATATTTTGATTTAATGAATTGGATTAGTATGTATATACTATTTTTGAATTGTATTAAATACAATGTTATACAGTATTCTGTATTAATAAAAATTAATTCAGGTCACTATGTAGCAATAACTGTAACTTGATTAATAGCTACATACTGGTAATCTTATATGGATATAATCTACTTATAGCATGTTTAAGGTGTTTTTAAGTGTGTACTTGTTAAATAAAATATAAAATATATAAGTCATTACATTAAAAAAATTTTTTTAAAAATAAAGAAAAATAGTCAGTGAGTTTATCATTTTTGTCAACAGATTTATTTTTCTAAATCATTTTTACTTTGTATTGCTTATCAAAAATTTATTAGAGTAACTTGAGTTAATCAAGTTAGTGCTTTAGAAGGTTGTTAGATTTTAAAACATAAAGTATTAAATTCATATAATAGAAACAAATTTAGTTGATTAATTTTTTTAAAATTTAACAAGTTTTACTTTTAATAACTCAATATTATTTCTCTTGATTAGTGCTTAGATTTAGAAGATATTCAACTATTATTATACCTATCTATTAAATAAATACAAATTACAGATATCTAATCATAAACCATTCAACTAAATCTGTTGAATTATTAAAAAATATAAAATATTTTATTATACATATAATTGAATATATGATATATTGTTAAACATTTACATATATATATAATATATGTTATAAATACTTGTAAATAAATATTTATATATATATAAAATAATCTATATTATAAATGCTTGAAAAATAAATTTATATTTTAATGAAACATTCTACTAGTACAATTTGCATTTCTTTTAAAAAATAACATACATTCAAATAAATCAGAATTTAAACAGATGTATTTTGTAGTTATAGATTCCCAGCATCACTAAAGAGCCATTTACTAAGTATGAATATAGCTAGAATATACAAATATTTTTGTGCCATTTTGTCTAATATAGGAAAGTTTAATTATTAGCTATTTTATCACTTCAAAGAACACTGAATATTTAGAATTTTTAGTAATACAAGATAAGCTTAAATTTTATTATTAGCTTCGAGTTTTTAATAAGATCATACATAGCAGCTAATAACATATTTTCTTCTTCTTCATAATCATCTGTTTGCATTATATTTATTAGTATTAATTCTTGTTCTTTAAATACATCATATTCAAAGATTAAATAGTTCTTAGCTTTAAGTCTTTGTAAATAAATAGTGAATTTTATTTTTTATTACTAGGATCAAGAAGTGTTGCAAAAAGGGCTTCATGGATTAGATATTTATAGTACTGATTCAGTGCATTAAATAATACAATTCTTATATTATCAATTATATTATCACAAATTTGTAGGTTATTAATTTTTTTTTGATTAATTTTTATTTCTAATCTGATGTCAAGTATTTCAGACTCATCCATGAGTTTAATTTCTTCTTTAAGTTCTTGGTCTTCATTAAAAACTGTATCCGAATTATCAAGATCTGTAGAAATTTAAGTATTATTCATAATATTAAGTAATTTTCTAAGAGAAGATATAGCAGGAAACATGTATGACATTGTAAAGTATTCACTTCTATCAAGCATCTTTGTGGCAGTAGCAAAAGGTTATAAAATTTAACTAGATCTTTCATTAATCACCATTCATCAGATATTAACATAATTCATTTAAGGCATTATGTATCTTTTTTAATTAAAGGATCTTTACTATAATTCATGATTATTTGCATTACTTTAATTATTGGTTTTAGCTTTAAAATTTATAACCATGCTAAGTATGTTGAATTTCATCTTATGCCAACATCTATTATAACTTTAAAATAATTATAATTATTATTAATATTATCATATACTATGTGATTTAAAGAAATTTAAGTGATTTCAAGTTGTTTATTCTGCTTAGTTGATGTAAAAAATTGTATTAATCATTTTGTTCATGTCATTAAAACTTTAACTGGTAATAATCCTTTTCCAACAACCAATTGTAGAATGTGTACACTACATAAAAGACAATCAACCCCTTCAATTTCCATAATAGTATTTTTTTATATTTTTTTGTATTGTTACTTGTTATCATAAAACATCTCTTATTTAAGTTCCAATCTTGTATAATCAATTTTAATATAGAAGAAATTTCATGTACTGTATATGGATGCCTGAATTCATAAATTACTAAACTAATTTCTTGTAATTTAAAATAAGAATTAATCCATAAATATGTAACATCCAAATATCTAGTATTATTTTGTACTGTCTAAAGATTAACTGTTAATCTACAATAATTCAATGAATCTTTTAATTTATCTTGAAGAATGACTAATATTTGATTATATATCATATAAATTCTAGTCTTAATATCTTTGCTACTAGGTAGTTCATAACATGAATTAAGTTTCTTTAAAAGTTTTACAAATGTCTGATTTTCTAATATATAAAATAATTAGAAATCTGATATAAGAAATTTGACTAGTGTTTTATCAACTTTCTCTTTAAAATTAACATTATTTTTTAGTTGTTAATAAAACATCTCATCAATTGACCTTTGAGAGATATCCAATACTAATCAACCAAGTTTTGTAATTCCATATGCACTTTGAAAATGGTAGCTAAAATTTCTGTGTCTCCATCTGTTTTAATAATGTGATTACATTTTGTTCCATCATTTTTTAGTTCATCACATTGGCCTTTAGTTCCACATATAGTAGGTAATAACTTAAAATGATCCCATACCCAACTTCTTCTCCTTGAACCTCCTCTTTTATTCATTACTTTTATTTGGTTAGTATCTACTGAACTTGTAATAGCAGTATTATTGGTCAAGCAACTTATAGGAGATTCGCTTGTGCCTTTATTAGACAGTATACTATCCTTATTATCCATCGTTATGAATGAAATATAAATTTACTGATTTCTAATTAACGTAACCTTTATACTTATATTACATAAACTTTGTTTATTGATATAACATTTATAATGCATCATTAATATATCAATATTATTGACTAAATACATCATTAAATATTGGATAATCAAACAGATATCCGACTATCATCAAACATTTATCCGTTATCTGATAAAACCAGATATTCAATGTATAATCCAATGGATTTTTTGAACGGATCCAAGCACTACCTTGATAAATTGCATAATGATATATAGAATAAATAAGTCAATACTTAAAATTTTTTTCTTCCGCATAAATTCTAATTATAAAATTATGTAATTTCTCATATTATCACATTAGTTTTTCTTCCCTTTATATGTGAAATAAATTTATTAAAAATTTTAGTAAAAAATAAATAAATATAATATAATATAATAATAATAATAATAATAATAATAATAATAATAAGCTTATTCACCAGTAGTCAACGCTTTGAGAATTTTTTTCTACTCCGATTCCATTTCGATAGCACTTTATAACTTGATTTATTCCAGTATTATTTCCCATCATTGCAGATTTTATATAACAATCGAATGCTCTTTGCTCATTTTTCTCAACTCCAATGCCATTTTGATAACAATAACCAATCTCATTGATTCCTTCAACAAATTCCGCTTCAGCAGATTTGTGAAAATAAACGAATGCCCTAGATTCATCATTTTCAACTCCAACTCCATTTTTATAACAGTAACCAGTCATGTACGCTCCTGCAATATGACCCATATTAGCGGATTTCTGATAATACAAAAATGCTTTTTGATCATCTTTTTCAACTCCAATTCCGGTTAGATGACAATAACCGACGTTATACGTTCCTTTAACATGACCCATATCTGCTGATCTTTTATAATAAATGAACGCATTGCATACGTCTTTTTCAACCCAAACTCCACTATAATAAAGCGTACCAAGTTTAAATATTCCTTCGACTTGGTCCATTTCAGCAGATTTTTGATAATGGATAAATGCTTTATGTTCATTCATTTCAACACCAATCCCCTTTTCATAACAATAACCAACATTAAATGTTCCATTAGCATCACCCATGTCTGCAGATTTTCGATAATAAATGAATGCTTTATGTTCATCCTTTTCAACTCCAATTCCTTTTTCATAACAATACCCGACGTTACATGCGCTATCACCGTCCGTATCAGCAAGTTTCTGAAAATGAATGAAAGTATCTTTTTTTCCAAGTGATTTTTGAAAATAAGTATAGGCAAGATGTTCATCCTTTTCAACTCCAATTCCATATTTATAACAATATCCAGTATTATATATTCCATTAGCGTTTCCCATTTCTGCCGATTTTTGAAAATAAGTGAAAGCTTTACATTCATCCTTTTCAACTCCAATTCCATTAAAATAACAATATCCAACCATACTTATTCCCGTTGCATCTTCCATCTCTGCAGATTTTAGATAATAAATGAATGCTTTATGTTCATCCTTTTCAACTCCTATTCCATTTTGATAAAAGCATCCAACCATATATGTTCCAGGAGGATCTCCCATCTCTGCAGATTTTTTATAATAATTAAATGCTTTTTGTTTATCCTTTTCTATTCCAATTCCATTTTCATAAGAATATCCAACATTATATGTTCCAATAACATCACCCATCTCTGCAGATTTTTGACAATAGATGAATGCCTTTTGTTCATCCTTTTCAACCCCAACTCCATTGCTATAACAATAACCCGTAACATTTAATCCTTCAGCATGCCCCATTAAAGCAGATTTTTGAAGATATTTAAATGCTTTAGGTTTGTCCATTTCAATACCACCACGTCCAGTAAAGTAACATTTGCTAAGAGCAAATATTTCATCAGCATTAATTATTTCACTGGATTCCTGATAATAAACGGATGATTTCTTAGAATTGAGTTCTATGCATTTACTTTCTTCAAACTGAATTAATAAACTTTCACTATTCTCTTGCTTATGTTTAACATCTTTATTATAAAATTAAAATGATTATATTAGAAAAATGTTATTAAGTAACGATTGTCTATATTGTAAACTAACCATTGTCACTTGTATAATTTCCGAGTGGCAAAAAATCAAATCGTCTGCTAACATGATTCATCATAAAATGAGTTGGTGTTGAAGTGTCGGATTCCAAAAAGTTTTCACGTGTTTCATCAGCATTCTTTATTTGTGTGAAGAATTCAGTTGATTTATCATTTAATAAAAGAGTCCACGAACGTATTGTATCATGTATTTCTTTAGCAGTTGGTCTTTTATCTTGTTGAGCATTCCAACATTTATTAATAAATTCATTAATTAACTTTGGTATGTTTTCTGGAATATTTGGACGTAAACCGCGCCAAATATTACGTGCCAAATGAATGTCATGTGAAGCATTGTGATACGCAAATTGACCTGATGTTATTTCATACACTATCATGCCAAATGAATATATGTCAGATGCCAGGCTATAGTCATTTTCAAATAAAACTTCAGGTGCTATATATGGCATGACACCATATACTTTATTGTATGATCTCATATTAGCTAACGTTGTAAGCCCTAAGTCTGCAATGTATGCACTTTGCAAGCTATTTAACAGTATATTTCCGCTATGTAAATCTCGGTGAATAAGACCTTGATTGTGAATTATCTGAAGATCTGTAGCGATGCAGTCCAATAATGTTAGTTTCTTTTTCCATTCCATTTTTGATATAGAATAAATATTTTCACGTAAAGATCCCATTAATGCATATTTCATAACAAGAATATAGTCTTCAGAATCATAATCTTTTGATATACCCAAACATTTTAAAAAAGTTGGATTCTTAACAGCGATGTCACAATATGCTTTTAACTAAAAAAAAATAAATAAAATAAATAAAACAGCATTATAAGAATTAATGTAAGCCATTAGTAACATAAGAAAATTTCAATGATAATTTACTTCTTTTACAAATTCTTCATGACAGCGTTTTGATCCGTGAATTAACTTAAGCGCTACCGTTCTAACGACTTTATTTTTTTCCCAAACTGCAGAATATACTGTTGCAAAACCACCATTTCCTATCTTTTCGATATTTTTAAACTCATTATAATCAATCCATTCCACTTGGTATTTATTTTCGATCAACATACTTTTCAAATTACTATCGATATTAGAATTTTCATATGCCCATTCCTTTGTAGCTAAATTATACTTTCAGTATTAAATTAAGAATTATTTTATTTTATTGCGCTATAACAACAAAATTACCTGATGATAGTTTATTTTCCCTGAATAATATTCAAATCATTTAATAAGTCGAATGCATAATAAAGAAAGAAAAACAAAAAATTGTTAGCTTATTTACATTCGATACCAATATTCGGCTTTTTGCAAATCTCTTATTACACCATCGCCATTCCTATAACAATCAGCAACACGACTTATTCCAGTATAATCTCCTGCTTCGGCGGCTTTTTTAAACCAAATGAATGATTTATGTACATCCTTTTCGACTCCAATTCCATTTCGATAGCAATTACCAACATTATTCATTGCTGAAAGATAACCCATCTCTGCAGATTTTTGATAATAAATGAATGCCTTATGTTCATCCTTTTCAACTCCAATTCCTTCACTGTAACAATAACCAACATTGTATGTTCCACTAGCGTCTCCCATCTCTGCAGATTTTTGATAATAAATGAATGCTTTACGTACATCCTTTTCAACTCCAATTCCATTTCGATAACAATATCCAACCAGAAATGATCCATCAGCGCTTCCTATCTTTGCAGATCTTTGATAATATATGAATGCTTTATGTTCATCCTTTTCAACTCCGAACCCATATTGATAACAATATCCAACATTTTGCATTGCTGGAAGATAACCCATCTCTGCAGATGTTTGATAATAAATGAATGCCTTATGTTCATCTTTTTCAACACCAATTCCATATTGATAACAATATCCAACAGAAAGTATTCCAGTAGCGTGCTCCATCTCTGCAGATTTTTGATAATAAATGAATGCTTTATGCTCATCTTTTTCGACTCCAATTCCTTTTTCATAACTATATCCAACACAATATATTCCATTAACGAATCCCATGTCTGCTGATTTTTGATAATAAATGAATGCCTTATGTTCATCCTTTTCAATTCCGATTCCTTCTTCATAACAATATCCAGTATTAAATGCTCCCTTAGAATCACCCATTTCCGCGGATTTATGATGATAAATGAAGGCTTTATGATTATCCTTTTTTTCAACTCCAACTCCATTTCGATAACAACATCCAACATTAAATGTTCCTTTAGCATTCCCCAACTCTGAAGATTTTTTATAATAAATGAATGCTTTATGTACATCCTTTTCAACTCCAATTCCATGTCGATAACAATGTCCAACCAGAAATGTTCCATCAGAATTTCCTATCTCTGCAGATTTTTGATAATAAATGAATGCTTTATGTTCATCCTTTTCAGCTCCAATTCCATCAAAATGACAATTGCCAAGTGCGAATGTTCCGTTAGAGTTCCCCATCTCTGCAGATTTTTGATAATAAATGAATGCTTTACGTACATCCTTTTCAACTCCAATTCCATTTTGGTAACAATGTCCAACCAGAAATATTCCATCAGCGCTTCCTATCTCTGCAGATCTTTGATAATATATGAATGCTTTATGTTCATTCTTTTCAACTCCGAATCCATATTGATAACAATATCCAACATTATGCATTGCTGGAAGATAATCCATTTCTGCAGCTTTTTGATAATAAATGAATGCATTATATTCATCTTTTTCAACACCAATTCCATATTGATAACAATACCCAACCTTAAGTATTCCATTAACGAATCCTATCTCTGCCGACTTTTGATAATAAACGAATGCTTTACGCTCATCTTTTTCGACTCCAATTCCTTTTTCATAACTATATCCAACACAATATATTCCATTAACGAATCCCATATCTGCAGATTTTTGATAATAAATGAATGCCTTATGTTCGTCCTTTTCAATTCCAATTCCTTCTTCATAACAATATCCAGTATTAAATGCTCCTTTAGCTTCACCCATTTCCGAAGACTTATGATAATAAATGAATGCCTGATGATTATCCTTTTTAACTCCAATTCCTTCGTCGTAGCAATATCCAACGTTATATGTTCCACTAGCATCCCCCATCTCTGCAGATTTTTGATAATAAATGAATGCTTTATGTTCATTCTTTTCAACTCCGATTCCATATTGATAACAACATCCAACATTATATATTCCACTAACGCTTCCCATCTCTGCAGATTTTTGAAAAACAATGAACGCCTTATTTTCATCCTTTTCAACTCTAATTCCTTGTTCATCACAATATCTAATTTGATTTATTCTATCAACGTTCCCAATCTCTACAGATTTAGAACCACGAATAAATTCTTCATTAGCGTCTTCAATCTCTTCCTCTTTAACCCATCTTCCAGAATAATTTGAAAGAATACTTCGATCAACCAGGTCATTATCATAAGTTTTTTTTAAATTTTGTTTTATTGACATTTTGATGTAACTATTAAGAAAATAAATAAAGATAAAGAAAATAGTTATAATAAAAATTCAGAGAATAATTTTGATTTTATTCAGAATACGTTTTGTATATTATAAATTTATTTGCAGTGTCAAATTTAGAATTGAGCTTAATCACTTGGGCATAATTAAATTTGAACAATATTTAAAGCGGAAAACAGATACTGTTATGTCCGGAGTATAGATGGTGGTAGAATTCAAAAAAGGAAATTATACCTACTAATCATTTTCATTGTTAACATTTAGCAGATAAGTTACACTAATATGCAAGTATATGCAAGAATATGCAAGTAGGCTGTCAGATGATCGGAACGGAGTGTGCGATTCACGACACTACCTATGCGTAGCAGCTATCTATTGATTTTCCGAGTAATATATCAAGTGAGAGCCCTAATTTCCTCCCACCACTTTCTGATTGGACGCAATAAGTAGCCTCTGATTGGGCAAAACAATTACGCCACATAAAAAAATAAACGAATAATTGCGGCCAAAATTTTAATCGCTAAAGTATTTTCTTAAATTTTAAAACTTTCCCCAAGTTACTTTCGCGAAAACATTAATTCAAACTTTTCACCAAATCATTTTTGTGAGAACATTAAATTTAAACTTTTAACCAAATCACTTTTATAAGAATATTGAGTTCAAAACTTTTATCAAATTACTTTGTGAAAACAATTGTAAACTTTTTTTTATACATCAAACATTTTAAATTCAACCAAAATAATTCAATTATGAACTTAAATATTTTAAATATATATATTATTAATTTATTTGAGAATGTAACTTATATAAAATGTTTTTATCTTATAGAATTGTTTGTTCAGTATAAAAGAAAAGGAAGTTGAATTTTTAGTGATTTTTTTTTTACTTTGTTATAAAATAAATACATGTAATGAAAAAATGTTAACAGTTAACAGATCTTAAAGATATGTTAATAATAATAATAATAATAATAATAATAATAATAATAATAATAATAATAATAATAATAAAATAATAATACTTATTTTGTTATAATTTTTGCATTTGGTAAACTCTTGACTCATTATTTTTATTATTATTGGTTATTTAAGAAATGAATTCTATTTTTATAATTCTTACATATTCCATTTGAGTAACTTGCTAAAAAGTTATTTGCAAA